>OV656872.1:3078200-3173643 GCA_927399465.1 Sarcophaga caerulescens
GTGCAGCGTATAAACATCCAGCGGATGCTCCGGCGAGACGGGTATTTGAAGCGGATATCTACGGAAGTCGGCAAAGAGAACGACCTTGTTTACGTTGGACCAGATTGAGGAAGTCTTGTCATTGTTGGTGTAACCAACTGGCGTAGGCGCGCAAGAAGCTGAGGCGCATGGAAGAATGTGTTAAGGCAGGCCGATATCCATTAATCGGGTTGTTAATGGCCAATTAAGTAAGTAAGTAAGAAATGTCACAGTACTATGCTTCCGTCAACCAAATTACCCCACTTTTGTTTGTCTTTGAGACAGGAATATACGCGATAAAAAGAGACATAGGATATGTAGTAACAGCTTTGTGGTTAGTCTCCGACAGATTCACGATGGTAAGGCCTTGTGTATATGCAACTCTGTTTGGCGATTTGAAAGATTATCAGCGTTTACGTATAAATTATGGCTTGTTTGTACATCAGCTTTTAGTTTGTTTGGTTTGTTTGGCTTTGACTTTTTGTTGAAATTTGTTTAGAAGTGCGCTTTAAGGCCTGATAAAATCCATTTATTGGATATCTCCCTCGCTGAATGGAATAATCAATATAAGTTTGTTTAATAATCTTTTTTTTTTTTGCCTTCATTTTGTGTTTATTATTCAATTTCATTTTCTTTTTTTCTACAAATTTCGCTTTTCCCTGTGTGTGCTGAAAAAGAGTGATTTCGTTGCTTTAAAGGACACCAAAAAAAAAAAAAAAATATTGAATGAAGGCTTTAATGTTGGAGAATGTTTTTCTTGATTTTCGAATATTTAAAAACAAACACACACACTCTCAGAGAGAGAGAGAGTTGGAGAGAGATTTAAATCACTGCCAATGTAAGGAGTGCGCACAAAAAAAAAATGGGCCTACTTTGAAGCTTATAACTTTTATCATAATTGAAAAAAATGAATACCGTTACATTGTTTTTGTTAGTCATCTGTTTCAAAATCCACGTGCTAAATGTCATTGCAATAGCAAAATTAGTTTTTTGAAAATGGGCACACAACAAGAATGTCGTAAAAAAATAATTGAAATTTTCAATGAAAAACCGCGCCGCTTACAAAAAACAATTGCTAGGCTCGCAGGTGTTAACCAAAAAACAGTTTCTAAGGTAATACTTAAAACAATATAAGGAGTCTTTAAGTATTGAGAGAAAGCGTGGAAGTGGAAGAAAAAAAGGATTTGCCGACAAAAACAAAGCAAGTAAAATCATACGTATTTTTCAAAAAATCACCCTAACATGTCTGGAAGAAAAGTGGCTCAAAAAGTTGGATGCTCTGAGACCTTTGTCAGAAAAAAATTTTATACATAAAGGAATTCAAATATTATTTACTTTAATTGAAATATAAAACGAAAAAAATCCGGCACTTAGAGTAAGTGCATTTGTTTTTTGATTACCAAATTTTTATTTTTTGTTCGATTAAATTATGATTTATGTAACCACTAACTTCCTATATGTGTTGTTTATCCAGGAATCAATTTAAGAAAAACATTAAACAAACAATTTCAGAAATATTTCAGAAAATAATTCAAACCCCATTAAAGGCGATTTAAAAAAATGTGCTGGTAATGTGGTACACCATATGTTGGCAATGTGGTATAGTGTACCATATTACCATCTCATAAGATTTTATTGCAATTTTAAAAGAAAAAAACATAACATAAAAAATAATTCACAAAAAATAACATAAAATATAACAAGTAACTAAAATAATTCATTGAAAAAAAAACTAAAAATGGTTTAAATTAGTCGCAAGAATGGCAAATAAAAATTGCGCTGCGCTTAGGGATACACTCCGTAAAAATAGGAATTTGAACCCATCCAGATAAGTGGCACGCCGACTTCGACCCAGGTGGAGAATCTTTCATAAGAAGTGGGTTTTGATTTTTACGGGGGAATATGAAAAATGGGGGTACAAACGCACCTCCTGCGCTCATGCAAGTAATGACGGTGATCAGAGAACCGCGCCGCGGCAGATGTCATCGTACCAATTTGCTTCTTTCCTTTTCTGGCAATAATTTGTGCTTGCTGCGATGAAACCACAGATATTCCGGTTTCATCTACGTTCCAGATACGTGTAGGTGGAAAATTGTGCTTAATGTATTCTTCTTCAAGTAAATTAAAGAACAGATCAACATTTTCTCTAGAAAATCCACGCGCACGATCCACACTGGTTCCACTTGGCTTTCTGAAGCTTAAAACGTTTCGATGTCGATTAATAAAACCATTTAGCCAATATCTTCCAGCACATTCCTTCATTACAGAAAACTTATTGGGAATTTTATTTATTGTTACAATTTGAAAACATAAAGAACGTATATCTGCTCTTGTTAGACCCCAGTATCGTGACTCCATTTCCAATATATATTTAACCAACTCATTTTCCATATCCGCACTTAATGTTGGAGGTCGGCCAAGTTTACTACCCAAAATTTCTTCAATGGTATTGTTGCTTCTTGCATTTCGTTGCAAAGTTGTATGGGCTACTCCAAATGTTTTTGAGGCCAAAAGAATACCCATTTCACCATCTCGGACAGCCTGTATAGCTTTTTTCATATCTTCTGGTGCCCTTTTTTCGACATTCTGTTTTTTTTTTTTTTTTTTTTTGAAGTTAATGTGGTATACTATACCAGATTAGCTGCCACAAAGTACTATACCTAGGCTTGCCAGATTTGAAATCGTCAAAAAACGTACATCGAAGTTAAAAAGCAGTACAATTGAGTAAAAAGAAGTACAATTGTTTATTTTCAAAATTTATTTAATTCAATAAAAAAAACTAACAAAAAATAGTTAAAAACAGTAACAATGAAGAACATAAAAAAAGAGATCATAACTATTTGTATTTAATATAAAAAAATGAACTTAAAATTTAATTTAAATCAGTTTTTGTGATTTTAAATCTATAGAATTTATATATATTTCAGACTAGACTAAAATCAATGTATTATATTATGATAGTATTATTGGATTTTTAATTTATCTGAATAAAATCTCAAAAACAAATTTTCATTGTTTAATACTTCAAAATTAATTTAAGAAAAAATAATTTTAATGGTATACATTGATATAAGTACATACATACATACATATGTATATACATTATTAATTTTTTAAAATTATTGACTTTAAAATTTACTGATACATTTAAATAAATTATAAATATTTATCACTTTTTTGTATTTGATTTACAATTTAATTTTTACCTTTTTCGGTTTTTAAAAAATTTAAAAACTCAGTACAACTGTATTCAAAGTTTGTTTTTATTATTAACTCGCTTTCCAAATTTTCTATTAAAAGTTTATTTCGTTCTTTCCTCCAAAAATTTAACATTAAACTAAAAATTCGTTCACTGGCTGCATTAGAATGAGGCATTGAAAAGACGAAGCAACAAATCTTTTCAAAAGTAGGAAATGATCCACTATTTAAGAATTCTTTACATTTTTCTTCTGAGGATTTTTTTCAATGTTTTCAGCAAATGTTTTTAATGATATAAATTCGTCAAAATATTAAAAAGACAAATCTCTTGCTGATTATTGCAACTGCTACATATACGTATTTGAAACATATCAATTATTACAAGGCTATTATTTTCTTCTAACTTTTTAATAGCAGATATTATTGTATTTCCTATATTATGGACAAAACCGAGGTATGCTTCAGAAATTTCATTTTCGAAAAATTGGCCTTAATAGCAGGATAGTTTTTTAAAAATCTCTCCACAGCGAGGGTTAGAGAAAGCCATCCAGTTGGTACATGACGGAGCATTTCAGACCATTCCAAATCGCAAAATTCAAACATTTCTTTCAGATTTGCAGTTTTTTTGCTGATGTCGAATATTCATTAAAAACTTTCATTACAATATTTTCTAAATAAAATTTTAATATTTTTAAAGAATTTTTAAACGCATTATTTAATACGTGACAAAGGCATCCAATACCTATTATATTCGAATTTGCCTTTTTAAGCTCAACAAATACACTTTTTTATTTCCAAAATTTACGTTGGCATTGTTTGCGCAAAGGCTTGTGATGTTTTCTAAACTCAGTTTTTGACTCTCCAATTTATATTTTAAAGAATTTGAAATATCAATTGATAATTCGGAGTCAGAGTTATAAAAACTTAAAAGTTTTGTGCAGGCTCCATTTTCTTTATTAAACTATCTCACAACAATAGGAAACGTTTTAATATTAACTTTGTTAGAATCATCTATGGAGATTGAACAGGACATGTTTACCTCCATAAAATTTGATGAAAGTACAAAAAAGGTAGAAAAAAAGTACAAAAAGAAGTACAGATACTAAAAAGAAGTACATTTGCGTACTTCTTTAGGGGTTATGCAGTTAAAAGTACAAAAACTAAAAAAAAGTACGCGTACTGCTGAAAACAGTACGTCTGGCAAGCCTAACTATACCACAATAGCTGTACTTGTAGTCACCGTAGTAATTTATATATTTAAAAAAAAAACTGCTCTATATAGAGAACAATTGTGCCTGTTTATTGCTTATTTAGTACTTACCACCTATTTTTGTCTTTCACTTAAAAACTTTAATATATGCCTTTACAACAAAAACTTTTTTTTACTTCCACCCGAAAAAAAGTCGACCGCACACAAAAACGAATTTTTTCAACTGACTCTAAGAATGACTAAGCAAATATCAAAGAGATCGTTGCTCTCTTAATTCTTTGAGAGTAACAAACAAATCAGTTTAAGAGAAAAGCTACTATACCACATTACCAGCCTATACCACATTACCCGCACTTACTATAGTTTTATTTTTATAACGAAAAGTGTAACTCCAGATTTTTTTGGGCGCACTCCTTATGTATATGAAGTCATTGGCCCCAATAGTATGAACAACAACAACAACAACAATAATAACAATAATAATTTCAAATAATAATCATGTTGTTTTTGTTGTCGTTTGGTACTCTGTAAAAGTGACACAAAAAGTTTTCTTTTTATCTTCATTTTTCGATTTTTCTTTTCGTTCTTTTGAGTTACAAGATAGATTTTCCTTTTAAACGGAGCGAAAAAAACAAGAAAAATTGGAAAACTCACCTCCATGTAAGTTTTTTTTTTTAAATTTTATTAGGGTGTGTGTGTCTATGTATGTGTGTGTCAAGAATCAAGAAAGCAAGTGAGAGTTAAATTGAGTTTTGCTTCAGCCATCTTCTAGGATAGGCAGTCAATTAGTTTGTATGCGCTTGTGTATGTGTGTGTGTGGCAGTTGATATAAATTTATGCAAAATTAGCAAATATTCGAAAGCAAATCGAAGGGACTTCATTTCCTTAATACAAACACACACACACATACATAAGAAAGTCCTTACTTTTGTATTTTTTTGTGAGACTTTCCGAAAACGAAAACGAGTTCATATCTTCCAAAAAACAAAACTGTCTCTGGGTGTACATTTTGTTGGTATTTCGTTGTAATAATAGACTGGAAATTTGCTTTTTTTTTTTTGCATATTTAATCGGAATTAGAACTTAAAGAACTCTTGGGAATGGGGAAAAAAAAAACAAAGAAAGAAAAACTTTCTTTCTTGAATAAAATAAAGAATCCCTTATTTAAGCTTCAGCTTCAACGGTTTTGTAATTTTTATTTAAAGAAACTTTTCCTGTCACTGGCTTGGCTCATTACTATTCTTTTCATTTTCTTAAATTAATTTTGGAAAACAAGAAACAAAAAACCAGCAAAAAAAACACACACACACACAAATTAAATTCGTTTAAATTTCAAATGAATGATAATTTATGCCACAATGATGATAACAGGAAGTGGAAGTGCAGAAGAAGAAGAAGAAATTTAATTATTATAATTGTGTTGTGTGTTGCTCGCTCAATGAATCGTTAAAAGATATTGACAGTCGAAAATAAAATAAAAAATTTAAACAAATGACACTTTATTGTACTCGTATTGTATGGGCACCACCTTACCACAATGAATATGTGATTAAATCTACAGGAACAAACACCATCAGCCATAAGGAAGTCAAACATATATCAGGAAAACAAAAAAAAAAAAAAATTTGGAATAAGAATTTATTTAAATCAAGTCAAATTATCTAATGATTGCAGACATGCATTCCAATAATTTATGTTTAATTAATTATTTTTTAAAGATTTTATTCGAAGAAAAAAATGTTTTAAGTTTATACACGAGTGGCGGGACTTGGCAATTTTATTAACTCTCAGAATTCTCCCCAGAAATCTGCTGTGAGCAAGTCACCAAAAAAAATTTTTTTTTTTTTCATATTTTCGTTTTGTTGGAGATGACTGACCTGGGGCTTGAACCATGGCCGTACGTCTAATAAGCCAACACACTACCTACTACGGCGACTTTCATAATTCATAATATAATTCCATATTGTTACGAAAGTGGAAATGGTGTTGTTAAAATAATAAACAAAAGCTCCAAAAACAACACAATGGACTTGATCACGTGATCAACGAATAAGTAAACATATAGCAACAAAAACATCGGGTTTGTTTACAAGATCGATAAATAAACAAAAATATAGCAACAACGTCCGTGTATAAAAAATATAACAGAAAGACAAACAAACAAAACAACAACAACTCTGCCTGGACGAAAGTAAACAAGATACACGAACAACAAAAATGGAAACAAGTTGTTTACATTTTTGGATTGTTCCCGAAGGCCGTCATCATCTTTCAAGGGCATTCATCACACTGTTGATCCACTGATATAAAAGGCAAGATAAAGCGAGCAACGAGGATTCAGTTAGAATTCAGTCAGTCGTGTATGAAGACACGTGATTCTCGGAGTTCGAGTTAAGTTAGTCGTGTGACGACGTCGAGTTGAATTGAGTGAGAATTCAACCAGTGGTGTGTGAAGATACGAGATCGAGTTATAATTCAGTCAGACTTGTGTGCAGACAAGTTGCGTGAAGAAAACAGTTGTTAGTGTTGTGCTTACAAAAAAAGGTTGTGAGCAAAGAAGAATAACTAACAAGTCGACGCCTCCGTTCTATAACATTCTAAGTCGAAAAAGTGTGTTTTGAGTTATGAGCTCTCAAAGTTTTCACGCTACATTAGACTATATGTGTATTCTAAGTAGATTTTTCCCTATAACTTCGGAACGGATCGGCGGATCTTAACTAAATTTTGACACTATTTAAGTTAGAGAACGTAGAATTTAAAATTGCAAGAACATTAAAAACGTTCTAAGTACACTTAGAACGTTATAGAATGGTGGCGTCGAAGTGTTGTTGTTGCTTACAAAAATGTTGTAAGCAGAGAAATATCACGCACAAGCACATATTGTGAAAGTTATCATTGTATACGTGGAATCAGTACGAACAGTGGCACAAAAGTTGTGCAGATAATAAAGAATTGACTTAAACACATATTTATTTTTATTTTATTTGCAATCTACGAAATCATATTTTTTAACGTTTTTAAAAGGTAAAAACGTAACAATATGTTCATAATAAATAATAGATTGAGCTGTTCCTACACCAGCACTATGCATGCAAAGAATTATATTGGCACTGAAAAAATGTGGCAGTGAAAAGGGAAAAACCGTAGACAAACATGACAAATGTAGCTGACGAATTGCTCATTACAACCCTTTAGTCAGGATAATGACCTAGCTTCTCACACCTCTGATGTTGTGTGTGTTAATTTTATACATGAGTGGCGGAACCTACAGTTTAAAGTCGATTCCGAACGACATATTTTTTAAGAAACTTTTCATTGCAATTTTATTTTTACTCTCAGAGTTTTTGACAGAAATCTGCTGAGAAGAAGTAATCGAAGAAGTATTTTTTCATATTTCGTTTTGATGTCGGACCTGGGGTTTGTACCGAGGTCTCACGTCTAATACGCCATGATACTATCTACTAGACTACGGCGACTACAACTGACGGCTACTAGCTGACGAATACTACTTAAAATTGTGACATTTTTTGTGTGTGATTATTATAGAAACGGAAAAGAAGTGAAGTAAAACAAACGGAATAGCAGAAGTGTAAAATGAGAACGGCAAACAAAATACACGGATCAGCTAATGGATGAATGTACATACACTCTTCAGCCAGTTTGATCTCCTTATAAACTTGTGGGGATTTTGAATATCAGCTTCTGGCAGGAAGTTGAAAACCTAATCAACCTCCTTCTTCGCCTGACATTCACAAAAGAGATGCTCTATCTACTCTGTAGCAATCCGGCTGAGGTCTGTCTCATATTCTCGTCAGTGTCCTCAAATCACAATGTTCCGCAAGGCACTCAGTTAGCACTCCAGCATTAGGCTTCTTGAGTTTCAACAACGAACTGGTTCTACTACCATCGACAGATGGCCAAAAGTTTCTAGCACCTTAATAACCCGATCTATTCTCCCATCTTCTTGTCTTCTTGTTTCTATGAATATCTATAAACTTGAATCGATTTCTTTTGCTGTCAGATTTATATTCATATTCAAGGACTGAAGACGGAGTTTTATTACCACAATGGCAAAAAGCTTCACTATTTAGCACTGTTCTGCTTACACGTCTGCCGCAATACCCATGCTGTTCTCATATCAAACACATCGCCATTCTTAACATTCTATGATAATTTGTACTCGAATAGAAATCTGTGGAACTTCTGTCGTAGTGTTATATGGCTCAGTACCATTATCGGATTCATAAGTGACACTCTTAGTACAGTAGAGTAGAGTAGAGTAGTATTCTGAAAAAAATTACGGAAAGAGTGAAAGTGCTGTTAGTTGATGTGGGTACCTTGTGTGGCCTTATGTTTTAATTCTTTGCAACATAATGTTGCCAAAAGCAATTGCCATTTTTCTCATCTTAAAATTGTTAACATTTTTCATACTCGACAGAACAGATGCATAGGAAATGAGTCACCGTCTTCACCTCATAAATATTTTGACCGTCATTAGGATTCTCACCAGAGATCAGCAACGAGTATTCAAAACGATGAATAGATTTGAGTCATATTTATAATTGCAGATACTCATACGCATTCATACTTATTTTAATATCATACTCATACTACTCATATTCAAAGTTAGAAATACTCATCGTACTCATACTTAACAATACGCATGATGTTGTTGATTTCGACTCCCCATGATTCAAATTATACACGAAGCACAAAATAAGTATGATTCGAGTACGAACACCACAATACTCGCTAGAAGGTTGTGTGTGCGCTTTGCTTGCTGTCTTTGGCTTTTCTTTTTTCTTCTTTTGTAAATGCAACAATAACTACTACTGTAAATTTTGATGTATGATTCGAGTGACTCGAATCATTCGTAAGTATTTCGTAGTTTCGAATCATTCGTAGTATTTTTCTAAATTTATGAATCTGAATGAGTAGGCGTATGAATCAAACAATGAATCGAATGTTGTGAGACATCGAATCGAATCCTATCCAAGACATGTTTGATGTCAACGCTCATCTCATACTCATTGCAACCTATACTTATAAATCAATGTTGTAGCGAGTACAAATGAATCAGAGCAGTTGAATTTCAATACTCTTGACTCACTCATACTCAAAATTTCATAAGTACTTATGAGTAGCGAAAATACGCTTCATTGCTGATCTCTGATTCTCACCCAATAGCTGACCCTTCTTTTTCGTTTGGTGAATGGAAAAGATTTTTTTATATGATCTGAGCTCTGTGGCAAACCATGGCAAATGCTGTCATTTCAATACTTTTAGGCCGTTGAATTGCTTTAATACGTACGTATTTGGTCATTACCACCCTTCAGTCAGGATTTCTCACACCACTTATGTTGTGTGTGTTAATTTTATACATAAGTGGCGGGACCTACAGTTTAAAGTCGACTCCGAACGACCGATTTTTTGAGAAACTTTTCATGGCAATTTTATTTACTCTCAGAGTTTTTGCCAGAAATCTGCTGAGAGGAAATCGCCGAAGAAATACTTTTTGTATTTTGTTTTGATGTCTGGCCTGGGGCTCGAACCCTGGCTTTACGTCTAATAAGCCAACACACTGCCTACTAGACTACGGCGACTTCATAATTGCTTTAATAGTGTTCATATTTAACTAACTCATTCAATACTTCGAATCGAAGATATTTATAAGTCGACGTAGTCTAGTAGTCCGTAGTTCAAACTCCAACACAGCCATATCGAACCAAACAAAATCTGAACAAATATTTCTTCGTCGATATGAAAAGTTTCTCAAAAATCTATCATTTGGAGTCGACTGTAAACTGTACTCGTACGTCGCTTCACTCGCGTATTAAATTAACACACTCAACTTGGGTGGTGTGAGAAACTAGATCGCAATCTTGACTAAGGTGATGTAATGACAAAGTATGTAAGTAAGTTACTTTACTCCCAAATATAATATTACAGGGGCTTATGAATTTAATAGATCGGTTGTGATCAAAATATATTTCTCAGATATTTATTCAATATCACTACAATTCAAAGGTTCCTATGTACGTTTATGGCATTACGCGCTATCCAATGCTTGACATATAGGTCATGTGGATTTATCCAAAAAAGTTGTATCAACAGCAGCTTGAAGAAAGCTTCTCCTAGCACGGGTAATACTGAAAGGGACAATTGCTTGTACCTTATACAATATCTCATACAGTGGTTGGCATATTTATTTTGGCACATGAGAAATTTTACCATTTTAAATATTTTCAGATTTCCAAAAAATTATAAATTTAAAAATTTTTTTTTAATGATAGTAGCATTTATTTAATAACTAAAAACCATAAAAACATTACTTCTTAAATTAACTTTGCATTCTATGCAACTAATTTAAAAATTTAGGGGGTGGCATAAGTATTTTGACATATAGTAGTTTAACTCTTTAAACGAAAATAAGTTATTCCAACTTTTGTAATACTTTTAGATATTTTTAATATTAATAAAACGTGTATCCTCCTTTAGCGGCAATGACTTTCCGTAGTCTTTTAGGAACTGAATCGATCGAGTTTTGAATGTATTTTGTTGGTATGTCCTCCCACAAAGATTTAACCTCTGAAATTGTTCCTTCCCTGGTTATTGTCAGATCTGCGGTTCTCTGTCGCTTTATATATGACCAAACATTCTCAATCACATTCAAATCCGGACTTTGAGGTGGCCAATCCAAAGTTTCAATGCAATTTTCTGGCAAAAATGTCTTAATCATTTTACTCTTGTGGCAAGGCGCATTGTCCTGTTAGAAAATAAATGACGGCCCAATCAACCTATGGCCAGAAGGAAATGCGTGTTCATTTAAAATTTTCAAATATTGGTTTTGGTTCATCGAACCGTCGATGGGAACCAAGTCTCCTAAGCCTTTATATGCTATACAGCCCCAGAACATGACTGTGCCACCTCCATGACTAACTTTTTCGACAACAGGTGCGGTTTTTTTTCGAGTTTTTTGGTCCAGTCTAACAAAAACTTTTTTCTTTGACTATCACTTGTCAAAAAGTAGTTTCGTCGGTCTATAAGATGCTTTGCCAGAATGATAGGGGCTTGTCCACGTATGTATCTGTTTGCGAATTCTAACCTTTTAATTTTGTTCCTTGGGGCTATACATGGAATTGATCTTGCTACATATGTATTTATGTTGGCTTCTTTTAAACGTCGTCGAACTGTTCTTTCGCTTAAATGACTATCAGAGTGCGAATTTCATTCCAACGCAGCGGCTTTGGGTGTCCAACCTGGATTAGATTTAAATTTTCTGATAATTTGTCGATCTTCCGCTGCCGTTGTTTTACGCTTTCTTCCTGTTCGACGCAAATTAATGACAGATTCTGTTTTTTTACATTTATTTATTTAATAATAAATGGTGTTGTCTAGGTATATTGTACTCATTGGCAATATTTGTTACAGATATTCCAAGATTTTACTTGGTTATAATTTCACTCCTGACGGTGTTAGTCAATTCCGATATTTTTCCCATATTTACACAATAGTAATAGAATTTTTTATTTATCTTTCATCGAATGTTAATATTTATTAAGCTTTGTATTAAAGCTTAACACAAAAAACAAAATGAGATGAAGTTATAGAATGTCAAAATAATTATGCCGTTACAAATTCTTGTACCAAATTGCATTTCTCTCTTCAGAATGAAAATGGGTAAAGATTTTAACAAAATATTTTGCATACGTATACTTATGAATTAGTGTAAAGAAAATATTATGATAACTGTGCCGTTATAGGAATTTCAATATTAAAAAACAATAAAACAATTCTTCACTATACTTTGTCAAAATAAATATGCCGACCACACCTCCTATCCAAGACATTTACCTAATAACACAAACATTCCTAATAACAACCGTTAATTAGCGAGAGTGTTCACAAAATGTTAATTGAATTAGAAAAACACATCCATACTCTCACTCGTTGAGTTAAGGAAGTACTTGAGATGATTATTTTTTTTTTGGCATTTCAAATATAAAGTTAATGACTAGAAGAGATTGAAATTTTTCACACTCTCTCCACTTTGTGTTGTAAAATAAAGAAAATATTTAATTGTATTAAAATTTAAAAGTCTTTTTAAAAAATATCAAATTAAATGACCCTCAAATCTGGAATGAGTGAGTATCTCTATGAAGTAATGAGAAAAGTGTAAAGGTTGGGGAGGGCCGGTTGTAAAATAATTGAAGTGGCAAATTGTTGGCAATTAATCAAACCAACAAAACACTTAAAATGTAAACAAAGAAATTCACAAACAGTACTTACTGCTTCAGTTGTATTGTAATTTTAATTGAAAATACTTTTTAATTGACTTTCAAGAGCGTAAAGAAAGAAAATTATTTCGTAGAAATAGAAGCTTTTCTAAAGAAAAAAAAGAAAGAATTACGATTAAAAACCGAGAAATTTAAATAAATTCACTGTTGAGTGTTGAGCCTTTCACATCATTTCACTTTGGCCATCCGAATTTCACACCAATCTCTCTGGCTAAACCAATTACATGAGATAATTTCGTTTTTATTTTCCTTTTTTTTTCAAGTGGAGAAAACGAAATCGAGACTGAAAACTAAGCAATTAATATGCAAAGTGTGTTAAAAGAGAGTCATTTTTGTTTTGTTTTGTTTTATTAAATTTTCAAAACACACACACACACCCACACCCATACACTCATAACAATAGAAATATAATAAACAATGACAATAGACGTCACTTGTCCTTGTACTTGTTATGAGTACTGAATGGCCTTGTAAAGGAAAATTTTTTTGTATTTTTCAACGACGAATTTATGTGAACTTTTTCTTTCTATTTTATGTGAGTGTGTGTGTGTGTGTGTGTGAGTGTGATTGTTTTCTTAAATTTGAATTCAAGTTTTGTTTTCTCACACTCGCTCTTATACTCTCTTGCATGATTGTCGATTGTACACGAATTGTTATGTCGCGTCTCTTATGACATGTCACAATGTCACTGTCAATATGTGTGAACATCTAGACTTATGTACACATACATACATACATACATGCATACATTAAAACTCGTAAACATTTTAAAGCAAACACAACGTAAAACATTGTTATTTGAGTGGTAAAGCAGAGCGCGTTAAACATTTGACGGTTGTCACGTTTTCAAACTGTCATAAAGTCGAGATTGACTCACATTTCTTTTGTTATTATTTCTTGTTGTGTAACTTTATCTAACCAAAAAGTGCAATTGTACAGGTTCTTTCAAATTGAGGTACAGTTTTGAGTACCCAAAATACATTATTGCTCTCTCTCTCTTATATTGCATTTAAGTTGAAAAGCAAGAGAACAAATAAATAATGTTACGTTTTTACCTTTCATCGGGTGATTTTTTAAGAGCTATAGGAAAATTTTTCAAAAAAAAAAAACACATAAAATTTAGAAAAATGCATGAAATCTTTATTTAAATCGATAGTACGGTCCATATAATTTAATGTTCGAAGATTATTTCATGCAAATATTGACCCCGACTGCGTGTCAATTGGTCCATCCGCTTAGTCCAATTTTGGCATACTCTTTCCAGCATTTCGGCCGTTATCTCACTAATAAATGCTTCAATGTTGTCTCCCAATGCGTCAATTGAAGCGGGCTTGTCTGTATAGACATGAGCTATGTTAAAGCCCCACAAAAAATAGTCTAAAGGCGTTAAATCGCATGATCTAGGCGGCAAATTGACCGGTCCCGAACGCGAAATAAAATGTTCACCGAACTCGCCTCTCAATATAGCCGCTTCAGTGGGTCGATTAAAGTGACCATAAAATGGAAGAAGCGCGCGATGAACTTTCTTAACAGAGCACGCATTTTGATAATAAAATTCAATGATTTGCAAGCGTTGTTCGTTTGTAAGACGATTCATGCTTAAATTATAGACCAAACTGAAGATGTTTGACAGTGAAACAAAACACGAAACGTGCGTGAGCTGTTTAAACCGGTGTTGCCAAGAAGATAATAGCTAAAAAATCACCCGATAAAAACGTTTAAAATATAAGCTCGTAGATTGTAAATAAAATAAAAATAAATTTGTGCTTTGTTTTAATTAAAATTCTTTATTATTCGCACAATTCTAGGTGTCACTGTTCACAACTTGATGTAAACAACAACAATTGGCTTTTTTTTGTTATTTCTCTCCTTATACCCTTTGCATAAACAATAATAATTACTAGACAATTATTCGACAGATCTTTGTAACGGAGATCTTCAAAACACGATTAATCTCTTCAAACACACCGCATCTTCACACAAAACTGACTGAATTTTTACTAACTCAGTCGCCTGCTTTGCCTTGCCTTTTATATGGAAAAGTAAACAGTCTGATGAATGTTCTTGATGGCGAATGTTCGTGACTTCGCCTTCTCTTAATTTCTATAAATGTAAACATCGTTGTTTACATTTATTCTTGTAGTGTTGTTTGTGTATTTTTCTTTACTTGTTTACCATTTTTTTCTATGCTGGTGTTTATTGTTATATGAAGCAGTACGATAATTTGTAAATAGGTTTGTTTACTTGCATTGTTTTGTTTTTGTAGCTTTTGTTTATAATTTTAATGTTAAGCTGTGTAAAAGCAATACACCAATATCTAGATTTTTTCATTTTCGTAACAATAGTTTTCAGGCACTTTGAACTTCAATATTTCAATTTTGGCTATAGGAATAGCGAGACCATACGTAATAAGTGTAAGTTTTGGCAACAATGTCAATTTCAAGACACCGGATTATTAAGTTAATGAAGTGGTTTAAGTGATTTAAGTGAATTAAATTTCTGGTAATATTTTCTAAGACCGATTGGATTGCGTCGCCGTGATCTTGTAGGTAGTATGTTGGCTGATTAGACATGAGGCTTCAGTTCAAACCCCAGGTCAGACATCAAAACGAAAATATAAAAATATTTCTTCGACTAAGAAGTACATAGTTTCTAGTGAGAACTCTGAGAGCAAATAAAATTGCAATTGACCTTTCAAAGGCATTTGATCTTGTTGATCATGAAATAATGCTTCGGAAACTGGAATTTTACGGTGTTAGAGGACGGGAACTATTATTGTTCCGAAATTATTTCATTAATAGGAAACAGTATGTACAAATTGGACACTGTAAAAGCTCTCTTAGTACTGTTGAATATGGTGTACCGCAGGGGAGTGGACTAGGTCCTTTATTGTTTTCAATTTACTTGAACGACTTGGGAAATTTGTATCTCACCGGTCAACTGTATATGTTCGCTGATGATATATGCTTGTTCTACCCATTTAAGCATGATCTTATTCTGAAAACACATATTGAGAGAGATGCGTCTCTATTATTTGAATTTACTCGTTTGAATGGTTTATTATTAAATTCTGATAAGACCAGATTAATTCGTTTTCGACCACATGCCGTTAGTATGAATAATAACTTTTCTGTTTATGTCGATGGAACAATTATTAGCGAAACACACTCAGTTAAATATTTAGGAATTACGTTACAGAGTAACTTATCCTGGGATCTTCACATCAATGAGGTGAAAAATAAGATAGCTCTTGCTATAGGTATATTGTATAACTTTAAAAATAAGCTGAGTGTGAAAGGCAAGCTAATGATTTATAAGGGTTTGATACACCCACATTTAAATTATTTAGCTTGTGTGTATGCTTATAACAGAAATAATATTCTTCAGAAATCATTGCAATCTTGTCAAAATATGGCACTGAAAATTGTATACAATTCACCAGAAACACATTCAACAATTTCATTATATAGGAGTGTTTGTAGAACTATTTTGCCTATTTATGGTTTGCACAAGTATCAGGCTTTGTTATTTGTATACAAAAGTGTTCACGGCACAGGTCAGCGGACAATAACATTTTTGCATAATCAGTCACGTTTCAATACTCGAAACATGTCAAACCTTAGAGTTCCTAGATGCAGGTTGGAAAGAACTCAGCAGCGTATTGATTATGTAGGTGGTAATATGTATAATGATTTATCACCTAATTTGAAATCAATCGGTAGAACATCAACGTTCAAATCATTATGCAAGGAATACATATGTGGTTTAATTGAAACGCTTCTTATGTAACTAATTTGAATTTGAAAATATAACATACAAAAGTATATATTAATTTAATCAGTTTTTTTTTTTAACATTTTTCATTATGATAAATATTTATTTGTATATTGAGTATATAATATTGTTACGCATATCGAAACGACCTAATATCGTTTAACATTAACGATAAACAAAAACTACAAATACATACAAAGACCATGAGGCAATGCGTACACAATACACACGACACAAATACACACTAACACATGTGTGCACCGAACCATACATAAAGCAACAATAACATCAGTATGTGCATGAGAGAGATCGATAACCCAAACGCAACATAAGCGAACTCAACAAGAAGCAATGTGTACACAATACACATTAACAAATGCATCGAACATCTTCTAAATAAACCAGCAACAATAAACAATGTAGTCGCAAAAGAATTCTCGAGAAGGCGAGAACGCGAACCTTCCACTTCGAGAACCATCATCAGACTGAAGAAGTTCGCATATAAAAGGGCAAGACAAGGCAGGCAACCAGTCAGTTGTAATTGAGTCAGTCTTGAGTGAAGTTGCGTGTAAACAATAATCAGTCGTGTTTGAAGATATCGGTTGCGAGCGAATAGTTGTGTGCGAATAATAGTGAACAAGCAATAAATTGTAGTAATTATTGTTGTATCGGTTAAGTGTGAACAGTGGCACATAAAAGTAGTGTGATAAATAAAGAGAGTTTAATTGAAATAAAACACATATTTGTTTTTACTTTGGTTTGCAATTAACGAACTCATATTTAAACATTTTTAAAAAGGTAAAAACGTAACAATATTATTGTTAAGTATATATATTGCCAACTTGCCTCAATAATGCCTTATTGGCGCTGAGGCCTAAATTAAAATGAAAATCTAATATTGTATAATTATTATAATAATAAAGAAAATAAAGAAAAGAACTTGAATGGCAAAGCCTCTCGGAAAATGCTTTACCATTGTAGCCAATATTGTTTCACCCTATGGTCGCTTACGTACAAAACTTATTTCTTTTTAGTAAAAAATATTTTAAAAATTTTTTTTGTTTTTTATTTTCAACTTGTAATGCCTGTACATTCGTTAGCTTTTGTAAATTTATAACAGCTCTGAGCATAAGCCCTTTTACTTTAAAGATTAATTTTTATTTATAAACTGGAGTTGGCTTTTGAAGAAAGTGTATGCCGGAGCAATTGAATTGGCGAATTGCATTCGAATAAGGAACTCAAACAACTTCATGTTCAGAAAAAATTATGTGAAACAAATGAAATTATAACATAAGAAAAAAATATAGTTTAAATTTTTAATTTCTTTTTTAAAATCAAATTTTATTACATAAGTAAACCACTTTTAATATATCAGAGTGAATAGTTAAACGCACTTTTTCAATTCATCACTTAATCTAATTTAAGTCAGACGATTAAAAAATATACGAAAAAATATTTAAAAATTAGTGCCAGTTGGGATCGTTTATCTTCAGCAAACTGCTTCAAGTTTATCTCTTAACTCACCATTGCCCTCTTGTCTACTGCTTAAACTCAGTCTTTATTAATAAATTTTTCTTACTGTGAATAATTTTTTATAATTTTCCTTCTTTTCGTTTAAGGGGTTAGTATACTTCATAAGCTTCAAACATGTGATGTTTATTCACGGTTTTAGTTACCTTAGAGCCAAAGAATTAAGGAAGAAATCTTCTTTTTCCTGAAACGATATGAAAAGATAGAGAAAATCCATCGAATCCACTTTTTACGAACTGGAAACCACGATTTAGCAAAACCTACTTGACCGATATCGCTTAAAGTCTGTGACAATGTTCATAAGATTAGTAGATTAGATTATTAATTACATTATTAAGCAATTAAGCTAGAAAAAATAGACAAAAACAATTCAAAACCTGGCACTTTTTGTCACTTTTTGACATTTTTAAAATATCCTAGTTTAGGTTAAAGTCGCCGTGCTCAAACCCCAGGTCAGACATCTTCAACAAAAGGAAAATATGAAAAAATATTTCTTCGACAACTTCCTCTCAGCAGATTTCTGGCAAAAATTCTGATAGTAAATAAAATTGCAATGAAAAGTTTCTAAAAAAAAATCTGTCATTTGGAGTCGACTTTAAACTGTAGGTCCCGCCACTCATGTATAAAAATTAACACACACAACATAAGTGGTGTGAGAAACTAAGTCGTAGTCCTGACTAAACGGTTGTTTCAGACTATTGCCAGTAACACCTAATATATAAAATTCTCGTGTCACGGTGTTAGTGGTTAAACTCCTCCGAAATGGATCGACCGATTTTCATGAAATTTTGTGTGCATATCGGGTAGGTCTGAGAATCGGACAACATCACTTTTTTCATATCCCTGAATGTTAAGAGGGCGTGGCAAATCGTTAAATTTGAATATTTAAGTACATATTGATCGTAGACGAATAAAATTTGGTGGGTAAGTTCGTAGAGTCGATATCGATAATCCCACCAAAAATGGGCGTGACAACCCTCCCCTTTCAAGTGATACCTATAACTACGGTGACCATCCGTCCACTATTATAGTGGACAGTCCGCTCTTTTAACCTCCTGTCCGCTATTTTTTTTTGCGTCCGCTATTTGTCCACTATTTTACCACACGTAACTTCTAAAAAGTATTTATTTTCGAAAATGTCCGCTTTTGTCCACTTTTTTCACTAATTCGGTAAAATCGCTTATATTAGCTGGAATTCCATATGAAATTGAGTTGGAAACTCTATATTTTGTCTATGTTGTAGATGCAATTCCATCTTGGTCTTCAGTTGAAAAGTCGTTAATAAAGGGAACAGAAATCAGAAATGATTTAAGTATAAATAATAACGAATTTTTTAGGAATTATGTAAAAAATTATGCAAATGCTGAACGAATAGAAATATGGAAACAATCAGCATTAAATCCCGATAAAAAGTGGGTTGAAATTTTCAAGTTTTTCGAAACGAAAAATATTCTTTAATTTAAAACATCCTGAAATTACTAGTTTTCTCATTTGCTTTGCCAGCGTCAAACGCACCGACAGGAAGAGATTTTTCTATATCTAACTATATTTGGTTTTTCGAAAAATCCCAAATGGGACTAGAAACTTTAGAATCTCTTTTGACAATAAAATGCAATGGACTGTTCGGAATTTAAAACATTTTTATCTAACAGGCCCAACACTTAAAAAAATACATTCCGTAGAGAAATATTCAGGGTTGTTGCAGAATCCAAGTCAGAATTGTCATTTATCAGAATTGAAAATCGATTCTGATTTAAATTGGTGTCATGAAATCGACTTGTTTTTCCTTTATTTCGAAAATTAACAAAACCCATATTCGAATCAGATGTTTTGTTTTGTTTACATTCTAAAATAATTTTTTTGATAGATTTTTGAAAAAATATAATAAATATACAATAATTTGTATATAAATTAAAATGGTTGGAGCAGTAGTTTTATTTTTAATGATGGAGGAAACAAAAAGTGAAAAAGTGAAACGAAAAATATTAAGGGACTACACCAATCCACTAGAGCTGCCGGAAACAGCGTAAGTAGACATTACAATAAAAACCGCAATGATAAAGGTATTAACATTTACAAACTTTAAAGATTTATTGGACAATTTCGTCTGAATAAATAAGCTTTTCGAATGTTGTTGAACATCATTGAAACTCACCTGCCTCCTTCAAATATTCCTTGCGTTATTCAGCTTGCAGCAACATTGCGTTTTTTGGCCGAAGGATCATATCAGAAGGCAGTTGGAAATGATAGTTCCGTTCACCTAGGCCGAAGTACAGTATCAATTGTATTGAGAAATGTACTAAAGATTTTGGAAAGACACTTATGTTCTCTATGGGTAAAACTTAAAATGGATGACAACGAAAAACTAAGGTGTAAAAACTATTTTTTTAATAAGTATAAAATCCCATCCATAGTTGGATGCATCGACGGCACTCATATCAAAATAATAAGGGCTGTTAAGAGATTGTGTCAACTCCTGCCAAAGGGACTCAACTAGCACTTTATCACGTTTAGTGTACCCGCTTGCTATATCTTTGTTTTCTTCCATGAATTTAATGAACAAGTTATTTGCTCTTTTATGCTTTCCCCTATTTGTGTGATAGAAAAAATAAGAACATCTTTGTCTTTTATTTTTATAAAATTTAATTTAACTTACATTCTGCACCAATTTCATTTAACCACATAAAACAAAACAAATAAAATGCAAATCTGGCGCCTGTCGGCTGATCAGAATATTTCTGACAAAAAATCGATAACAACAGTTTCTGTGACACGAAATTCTGACAACAATTCTGATTCGAACATAAAACCGATAACATCTGTTTCTGTGACACCAGAATTAACTTTTTGTCGATTTCAATTCTGATTCTGACTGCAATCAGTTTCCACAACAACCCTGCTTAGAAGTAAATTTATACACATAAGTATATCCATGTATGTACATATATGTATAAATTTAAGTTTGTGTATATTATTTGTACCTATTTATGTCTGTATTTTAAAAATTTTTATATAAAATATTAATTATAATAAATTAATTTTTTTATTTTTAAATTTTATATATTTGTCCGCTTTCTTCTCTTGGAAATAATGGTCACCGTACCTATAACTCTTAAACTACTGAACCGATTTTAACCATTATTTTTTTGTTCGAAAGCTTATCAGGTTTAGATGGTTTAAAAAAATTCGATATAGCAAAAAGTAAGCGTGGCAAACCTTTAAAATTGAATATTTAGGGACATAGTGATCGTAGACGAATGCAATTTGGTGGGTAAGTTCGTAGAGTCGCCATAAGTCGGCTAATTCGATGGTTTATAACTACAACGCTTTCGATTATAAGTAAATCCCCACACACTTATAGTAAGTTAGGTTATTTTTATATAACTGTTTTATGCAGCGTATTACAATAAATATATAATGTGACCTCTTTTGGGCAATAAAAAAAATCAATTTTGGACGGGACGAAGTTCGCCGGGTCAGCTAGTATTTTATAAGAATTCATTTCGATTGGTGCTTTCAGACACTCTTAATGCCTTAAATCGAGATTTTGAGATGACCATTTTCAGGCTGCCTGTTCACCAACGAGGGACTTTACCATGAACAATCAAATGTCCTCTTTAACATAAAAAAAGATTCTTTTGTTTAAAAAAATTTATAAAAAAAAACAATTCGAAAAAAGACCCTAAGGAAGTATGCCATAACCCCTTAAATGTATACTTATCATGTGCATGTAAGTATAACTGATTGCCTGCCAGACTGCCAGCCTGCATATGATTGACTGTGAGTGAATGCATGAATGTGTGTATTTGTGAAGGAAAAAGATAGAACAAGAGGCAGACAGACAGAGAGAGCGAGAGAAACTATAAGAAGAAATAAAATCTTAAATAAAATTAAACTGTAAATGAACAGATTTACAAGAGATAAATGTTTTGTACGTTTAAATACACATTCATTTTTTATGAACACACACACATACATACATATATGTACACTCACATACGACACACATACATTTGTAATTATATACAAACACATTTATATAAACTATTTATTTAAGTGTATGAAAATATAAGAAAGTTTATGTATTTATGAAAGTTCATACAAACGTACATATGTATATTGTGTGTTAACTTTGCATATGTAAATGGCTGATTGCATACTCGTAAATGCATATAAGCAACTACAAGCATACATACATTCATGCATGCATGCATGCATGCATATGTAGTTAATGATTCAGTCAGTATGATAAATATTTAAGGATTATACAGAAATCTCTTCTTTATACACACACACACACACATACATACTAATATATATTATAAATCTTTCTGTAAGTCTGTTTTTTTGTTTGTTGGTTTGTTTGTTAGCCAATCACGCCTGAATGACTGGACCGATTTTCTTGAAATTTGAAACGTAGATCGAGCTTTTGCCGGTGCAGGTTATAGGCTATAAATCTTTTCAAAATTTTTGACCAAAAGGGGAGAAAAAATGGGATAAAGGGAGAAAAAATGGGCAAAAATTAGTACTTTTATACATAAATGTTGTATTTTATCTGTTTTAAAGGCAATTTTTTACGATTTAGCTTGGTTAAGTTTCCCAAATAGCTATTGGAGGTGTTCCGTTTCTAAAGTTGAACCAAAAGGGGTCCAAAAAGGGGAAAGGGGCCAAAAACGGGCAAATTGAGTGCATAGCCAATCACGCCTGAACGCCTTTACCGATTTTCTTGAAATTTGATATATAGATCGACCTTTTGTCGGTGCAGGTTATAGGCTATAAATCTTTTCAAAATTTTGACCAAAAGGGGAGAAAAAATGGGTAAAAATTAGTACTTTTATGCATAAATGCTGTATTTTATCTGTTTTAAAGGCATTTTTTACGATTTAGCTTGGTTAAGTTTCTCAAATAGCTATTGGAGGTGTTCCGTTTATAAAGTTGGACCGAAAGGGCTCCAAAAAGGAGGAAAGGGGCCAAAACGGGCAAATTGAGTGCATTTATATTTAGGACTTAGAGTATTCAAAAAACTGGGTTGTTTGTTAAACCGGTTTCCGAATAATTTGAAAAATTGCATTTTTTAAGAAACCGGTTTCAAAAGCGGTTTCGAAACCGATAAACCGGTTTTTTATTTATTGTTATTTTTAATGCAAAAATTACCCAATAATAATTTTTTTAATTTTTTAAACTAATCCAAACTACATAACCCGCGCAACGCCGGGTACAATCTGCTAGTTCACTATAAAGACTAATGCTGTTACATAAACTATAAGTGTCATTGTCAGTATATTGGTTGTGTTGTAGTCGTTTTTTATTATTAAAAATTTCGTTTCTCTATTCTATAAATAGTTTTTCTTTAAAGAGAAACAAAAAAAAAAAAAAAACCAACAAGAACAACAACAAATAATTATTTCATATGAACTAATTTTACTTAGACGAGCATCTTATATTAAACAGGATATAAAATTGTATATATAAATTGCTGTTGAAGTATAATCTATCTCTCTCTCTCTCTCTCTCTCTCTCTATTATACACACACACATTATACATACTCGTATACATGTGCAATTATAGACTGATATGTTCAACTATTCCCGGAAATCATTTTCTTTAAAATACACCAGAGATCAGCAATGATTATTCAAAAAGATGAGTAGAATCGAATCATAATCATAATTTCTGATACTTATACGCATTCATACTTATTTTAATATCATCGAACCTCTACTCATATTCAATGTTTGAAGTACTCATCGTATTCTTACTTAACAACACTTATGATGTTGTTGATTTCAACTCTCCGTTACTCACGCAACTCTCCGTGAATCACAAAATAAGTATGAATTGCATACGAACACTAATATACTCACTAAAAGGTTGTGTGTTTGCTGTGCTTGCTGACCTGTCATTTTTGCTTATGTGTCTGTTTTGTTTTGTTGTAAATGTTGTAAATTTACAGTCTTAGTAATTTTGTTGAATGATTCGAGTCACTCTAAAGTTATGAATCTAAATGAGTAGGCATATGAATCAAACATATTTCGAATGGCATGAGTTTGATGTTAACGTTGTACGAATACTCATTGCAACACCTGTACTTCTAAATCAAAGTTGTAGTGAGTACGAATGAATCAGAATACACGACTCATTCGAGTCACTCGAATCATTTATAAGTATTACAAGTATTTTTCTAAAGTTATGAATCTAAATGAGTAAGTATATGAATCAAACATATTTCGAATGGTATGAGTTTGATGTCAACCTTGTACGCATACTCATTGCAACCTCATTGCAACATCACAATGTTGTAGTGAGTACGAATGAATCAGAGTACATAGTTAAATTTCAATATTGTTGACTCACTTACATTCAAAATTTCATGAGTGCTTATGTGTAGCGAAAAAACTATTCATTGCTGATCTCTGTTACATACATATGTACATACATACATAATTGGCCATTACAATCCTTCAGTTAGGATTACGATCTAGCTTCTAACACGACTTATGTTGTGTTTGTTAATTTTATCCATGAAGGGCGGAAGCTACAGATCAATGTTGACTCAGAACAATATATTTTTGAGAAACCATTTCATTGTAATTTTATTTATTCTCAGAGTTTTTGAATGAAATCTGCCAAGAGGCAATCGCCAAAGTCGACGAAGCACTGTATTACACTGAGCAATAAAGTTTTCTTTGGACTCATTACACTTTCTTTATGCAACTTGGAAAAATCGAAAAGAGGAGAAGATTTTCAACTTAACTTTTAACCGAATTACAATCATTACATTAATCACTAACTACTCTTAACACGTTACCTGCCACGTGTACCGTTTTCGGT
Source organism: Sarcophaga caerulescens (assembly GCA_927399465.1). Taxonomy (NCBI): domain Eukaryota; kingdom Metazoa; phylum Arthropoda; class Insecta; order Diptera; family Sarcophagidae; genus Sarcophaga; species Sarcophaga caerulescens. The sequence goes on from OV656872.1 coordinate 3,103,060, forward strand.
GCACACTAAACCTCATTTCTACGCCAAGCTGAATTTTTGAATTTAAAATGTTTATATCCAAAATTTTATTATTAGTAGGACTGTTTTATGTGACGTAAAGATGTTTAGAGTAATTTTTGAGTCATGTACTGATAACGGTACATGTGGCGTGGTAATTAGTTATCAGAGCACTTTTGAGCTTTTAATGAGTACGGGAGTTGTAAATGCATCGATTTTGTATAATACAAACCCAACTGTTCAATTTCATATTTACAATGTAGAAAGCTACTGATTTCATATATATTTTCTGAAGAAGATGACCATGTCTCACCTTCTAGAAAACGCCATAAATTACAAAAAGGTAATGGCAGACCAGGAAAAAGGAACCACTGCAAATCAGGCTATGCAGAAAGTGTGAAAAATTATGGTAGTGTAATCAAACTTAAGTAAAACATATATTCTCTTTTGTATATCACCCTTACATATGTCTCTTATTCTATGTGAAATGAATTTAATTTTTTATCGTTATTTTGTGCATTTTGCCGTTTGAATATTAATAATTATGAAAATAACGTACATTTTCTCGAAAATTAAAAAAGAACATGTATTTATAGAGATTTATAAAAGTAGTTATCGTGTACCGAAAATGGTACACGTGGCCTAGAAATGACACCTTCTCATATACAGCTTGGCAGGGAATGTGTTAAGCTAATCTTTTGGCTCCCTATCTACCATACATCTACACATCAGTGTTGAAAAATTCAGTACTTTAGTACTTTTTTCAGTACTTTTTCATTTCAAAAATACCGCAGTACCCCCGCGACGTTTTCAGTACTTTTTATGTCTTGCACTTTTCAACTATTAATGCATTAGCAACATGAAAAGGTAGAATTAGGCTTTAGCCCCGCTTAGCCAAACATCCATAGAACGTACATTCGTTTTTAGAACACGAAAAGCAATGAAAACGCTTGCCGAACCGTAATATAATTTCTCGACGTTTGACTAAACGGGGCTTTTACGTTTTATTACTTTCCGAATCACTTGTTCTTGCCTTGTATGTGAGGAACGCGAATAAGTCGCTAGTTTTTCTGTTCGACTTCATTCTGGCAAAAACTCTGAGAGTAAATAACATTGCCGTTATAAAGTTTTTCAAAAATCTGTCGTTCGGGGTCGAATTTAAACAGTAAGGGCCAGTTTTTGAATGCAAGTTTAAACTCGAGATTAAGTTAATCTCCAGTTAAAGTCTCTCCACTCATGTATTAACACACACACAAAACATGAAAGTGGTGTGAGAAGTTAGGTCATAATCCTGATTGAAGGGTTATAGTGACCAATGTGTATGTATGTATTTTTTTACAAAAGTACCATTTGGTGCAAAAAAGTACTCTTTCAGTTGGAGTTCAGTACCATTTCAAAATTTCAATTTTGCAACACTGCTACACATGCATGCATTATTAAAAGCTAAGGCAATAGAATATCAGATTTTCTAATGTTAAAGTAAAATCGAATCATAATATATTTTACTTTTAAAGAAAGAACGAAACAAAAAACAGAAATGTAATATCTCTCTCTCAATCTCTCTTTCTGCCTCCATCCACTGTCTTTGCATATCAAATCCATAACATTAAAGAACATTTTCCACTTGCTTGTATGCAAAATACATAGAAAATTTTAAGAGTTTTTTTTTTTTTTGTAAATATCTCTCTATCTCTCTCTCTCTTATATGTGTTTATTTGAAGTGAAGTGTGTTTGTTTGAAAATCATAACCGAGTAAGTGCTGCTAATACACTTCGTTTACCAAGATTTATAAAATTTTTTATATGATTTTGCTTTTATGACTGCTATAATTTAAATCACCACTGTAGATGAGTAGTACAGTGTAGTGTATGTTGTATGCATTTGTTTTTATTTTAAGCTTTTCTACTTTATTTTCAAGATGAAAGAGTAGAAAAAAAATGCATTTTTTTCGTTTTTTCTTTCTGAAAATCTTTAAATACCGAATACGGAATATGAAATGCGAAATTTTTGTTTACTTTTATTTCGGGTTTTTTGTTTGTTTTTGTTTTTGGGTTTCTAAAACATTTGCTTGCTTTGTGTGCTGCAGGGATGGTTGATTGGTATGGATGTATTATGTATGCATGTACTCATAATGGATAAAATGCATCGTTGTGTGGCTATATGTTTGCATGTGCATGTGTACAATATGCTGTGTGCGTGTATTTATTATAGATTTTACAGCCAGCATACGTGTGCTTTCACATGCATGTAAGGATTTTATCTGTGAGTGTGCTTGTGTGGGTATGTACGGTTTACAAATTGTTTCTTTAGATTCTAAAGTTTAGAACATCGTTTACCATTTCATAGCACAATTGTGCTGAGAGAACTCACACGCATTCTTGTGTTTTTTGATTTAGTTGTCGACCAGACTGCGGCAAGAACACATGTGCGGCGGATGCTTTACCATTTTTTTCAGAATGACACTCAAAAAATATTGTATGTTAAAAGATGCTTTTGATAATATTCAATGCCTTATATATTTTGTCGCATAGTATAATTTTTTTTAAATGCTTTAGAATGCTTGCTTTTTCTCTATTAATAAAAAATGGTTTATTATTTTTTTTATTTTTATTTATCTAAAAACATGGTCTAATTTTTAAGCCTAAGTTGGATACATTTACGATCTTTTAATAAAAAATGGATTTTTTTATTTTATTTTTATTTATCTAAAATTATTAAGCCAAAGATAGATAGCTTTACATATGTAAGTTGATAAAATGAAAATCAAAATAACGTATATTACAAACACTTTTCTATGGCTGTAAATAAATCAATTCTCTCAATTTATTTTCTCTCTCTTACTCACTAATACATAACCAAAAAATTTTTGGTAAACCCTGCTTTAGAATTTACACTTGAATTTGATTTGATTTCTCTCTCTCACTCTCGCTCTCTCTCACTCTCACGCTTTTTTTGTATTATTGTAATACAAATAAATATTAAGTTTGCACAGGTCACAGCTGTTGGCAACTAAATAGAATTAAAATTAATAATAATCTTAAAATCAATGATACTATCATACGATTTTAAAATTAAAAGTCAATAGATATTAGAAAAATTAATCTTTATTAGGTTGTGCTACAATTTAAATAAATTCTATTATTTGTACCCCTGTAGAGCAAGAAAACAAATGTAAAAATGGGAGAGTACTTGTTCAAGTGTGTTCTAATGGAACACACATTTTATTTCTACTTATTTATTGTCTGTTATTATTATTACATATTTGCTTTTTATATGCCCTTATATGATTTACAAATGTGTATTGCATGTGTTTGTTGTTTTTCTTTGGTCTCATATACTATATGCTAGAGATGAGCGATCCAGTGATTTTTGAAGAACGTTTTTCTCAGTGAACGTGATTTGTTAATCACTGTTCTTTAAAACAGTTGGGCAATTCACACAAGCCCTTGTATCGTTGTATTCATTGTATTGTTGGACGAATATACAACAGTGTATGCTTGTTGTTGATAATTTTCATCTAAAAATTCGATACACTTATACACATATTTTTCATATGTTTTTGGAAGTTGTATTGGTTTCGTGCTATCAAATTGTGTGAATGAAAAAAATGTGTTTATGTTTTCATATGTTTTTCAAAAGTTGTGTTGGTTTCTTGCTATCAAATTGTTTGAATGCCAAAAAAAAAACCCTCTGAATACGAAATACACAATACATCATAGCATTCAGCGTTCACAAACAACCAAGTGTATTCAATACAACATACACGATACAAAGTCGTGTGAATTGCCCAAGTGATTGTGATCACAGTATTCCAATAATACAATAATGACAATAACGTATTTTATTAAGTCGTAAGAAAGAGACAACTAAATACATACTACGAAAAGACTACTAAGCAAAATCAAAGTGGTGTCATCAATGTTATTATTTTTAATGTGACTTTTTTTTATATGAAGTTTGACAATTAAGTTTCACAGAAAGTTCATGTATAAAAGACAAAAGTAAATAATCAGCATCATCTGATAGTAATTCTGCCCCGCTCAAAATAAAATGAAATAAATTTGAGTATGTAACAATTTTGAAAGAACGACATTATTAGTAACTGTTATTTGGCAATTTCAATCACTGTAGTTATCAGTGAATTATCAATCACCGTGATTAAATCACAGTTTTGAAAATATCGCTCATCTCTACTATATGTTCATATTATTTGTGTATAAATGTGCATAATTATTTAAAAATTTACATTTGAATTACATTTGAGCATCTAAGCGATTGTATAGTTGTGAAGCATTTTAATTTTTCTGTAACACAAAATTATTGGATTTTTATTCTATTTTACGAGGCATAAACATCTGTTATTTTAATTAAATTTTTTAGTCATAATCTGTTGAAACTAGTTATTCAAACTGATGAATTTAAATAAATGAGAAAGACTTTATTTATGAAAGTTTAACGAATTCATAAATTCTGCGGAATGCAGAAAAAAAAGTATTTCCTTTGAGTTTATTGTGTAAATTCGATCTTTATTATATTTATTATGAACAATGTAATTGAACAGAGACTTCAGTGGATATCAAATGTTCATTTAAATATGTGTAGCATTAATTTATTGTAGATTGTATATCCAACAGTAACAGTTGTATTAAAAAGTATACCTTTTTCATTTTTATTATTTTTTATTGTATTGTCACGAAAATAAAAAATCTAGATACTGGTGTTTTATTTTTACACCGCTTAACATTAAAATTATAAACTAAAGTTACAAAAACAAAACAATACAGCAAGCAAACCTGTTTACAAATTATCGTACTGCTACTACATATAACAACAAACACCAGCATAAAAAATTACAAACAATTAAACGAAAATACAACAACAAAAAACCAGCATAAAAAATGGTACAACAACAAACACTACAATAATAAACGTAAACAACGATGTTTACATTTATAGGGACATCATCAGACTGTTTACTTTGCCATGTAAAAAGCAAGGCAAAGCAGGCGACGCAGTTAATGAAGTTGAGTCAGTCTTGTGTGATGACGCGGTGCGTTTGAAGAGAGTAATCGTGGTTTGAAGATCTCCGTTACAAAGATCTGTCGAATAATTGTCTAGTAATTGTTATTGGAAGTCGCCGTAGTCTAGTAGGTAGTGTGTTGGCTTATTAGACTGAAGGCCCGAGTTCGAATCCCAGGTCACATATCAAAACGAAAATATGAAAATATTTCTTCGGCGACTTCCTCTCAGCAGATTTCTGGCAAAAACTCTGAGAGTAAATAAAATTGCCATGAAAAGCTTCTCAAAAAACTGTCGTTCGGAGTCGACTTTAAACTGTAGGTCCCGCCACTCATGTATAAAATTAACGCACACAACATAAGTGGTGTGAGAAGCTAGGTCGTAATCCTGACTGAAGGGTTGTAATGACCAATTATGTATGTATGTATGTATGTAATTGTTATTGTTTATGCAGAGGGTGTAAACAGATAAATAACAAAGAAAAGCAATTGTTATTGTTTACATCAAGTTGTGAACAGTGGCACACAGAATTGTACGAATAATAAAGAATTGATCTAAAACTAAACACAAATTTATTTTTATTTTATTTGCAATCTACGAGCACATATTTGCAATGTTTTTAAAAGGTAAAAACGGTAACGTGTTACATTCTTCTCTTACATTACATTCGCTTCTTACAAGTTTATGTGACATACAATACATATGTATATACAGAGAGCTTACAACGATTTTAAGTAACTGGATAAGTGACAAAAGTTTGGAGAATAACAATTACGATTCAATCATTAAAAGTCACAACAGATCCACACTTCAAAAAAGTTTGAAGTAACAAAGAAAATTCGAAAGGAAGATGATTTTTGCAGCTCAGCGAGTTTCTTTTATTTTCTTCTATTTTTGAAAAGAACTAAGTGCTACAGAAATGCTCAATTCTAATAAGAAAACTTGAATAATGATACTGAATTGGCGAATAATATTATTAATGAACTCAATAGTATCACACTTTGCCGATAAAATCAAGCTAAGTTCGATTTTTTTTTTTACGCCGAGGAATGGTAAATGTTCCTAACCGCACCATAGAGGAAGTCGTCACGTCCTCCGTGTGTGGGGCCCTCACCCACTAAATCCCCCCTCTTCTCGTGGACTGTTGTGCCCACTCCACTTATGTATAAAATTAACACACACAACATAAGTGGTGTGAGAAACTGCGGGCTTCTTGGGGACGATTGCCTGTAGACTGTCTAATGGTGAAGGTATAGCACTGGCCATTTTATAGTCACCTAGCAGCAACTCGTTTCCTTGCCGTTCGCATCTTCCCCCTTTCCACCTTTCCTAAAAAAACCTGCACAATGCACTGCATGAGTAGGGGCCATCCCCTGAGTGCTGGTTTCATAAAAAAAAAAGAAAAAAACTCCGGAACTACGGTGGTATTACTTCGGAGTGGAGTCCTTTTGGCCCCTTTATGTTCATATCCGCGTCCGGATTGCGGATCGAAGGTTGAGGAGACTTCTAAGTGTCTCCGCTATTCCTTTCATCCAGGTTCCCGACTGGAATTTCGTTTGATTCGCGAGCCAGTGTTATCTATGCCGGCGTGCCTACATGTTCTGCAGCCTCCAGATCTCTCTTCTTCAGTCTCAGAATGCGCTCCACGTAATTCGCCACTGAGGCCCAATTCTCTCTACTCGCAATCATAACTCCGACAATGTTAGCGGCCGTGATCGTTCCAATCATTGACGTCAGTACAGAGCGATAGCTAAGTTCGATTAAGAAGTCGTCGCAGTATAGTAGGTAATGCGTTGCCTTATTAGACGTGAGGCCACGGTTCAAACTCCATGTCAGACATCTCCAGCGAAACGAAATATGAAAAAAATATTTCTTCGGCGACTTCCTCTCAGCAGATTTCTGGCAAAAACTCTGAGAGTAAATAAAACTGCCATGAAAAGTTTCTCAAAAAATCTGTCGTTCGAAGTCAACTTTAAATTGTATCTCCCGCCACTCATGTATACAAGTTAACACACACAACATTATTGGTGTGAGAAGTTAGGTCCTAACCCTGACTGAAGGGTTGTAATGACAAATTATGTATGTAAGTTCGATCAAGATTAATTGTTGATTCCAACAATTCTTTTACCATCTTTACAATGGGTTTGGTAAGCAGCAATCCTTAAATGTTCGCAAAACAAAAAACTTCAAGAGAGGTAAACAACTGACAAAGACTGCGTAAAATTTTATCGTTCTTATCAGCAATGTTTCTGGGATCGGAAATAGCGTTGCCATTAGAGCTGCAAAACCATCGATAGTACTATCGATAATATCGATATTTTCATTTCTAATGAACTATCGATGGTTTTTTTTCGATAGCGATAGTATCGAAATTTAAGCGGCAATTTACAGTTTTGTGAAAATAATATATAAAGTTTCAATTCAAGTTTCAATGTATTAGTAGGGATGCAAACGATACATCGATTTTATCGAAACATCGATGTTTTACACATAAATTTCGATGTTTAACATCGATGTTTTCATGGGCGATACATCGGCCGTTATGGAAAAAGTAGGATATCTATACACTTTGGCACTCTTCTAAAAATTCGATACTATCGATAGTATCGATAGTTTTTTACTGGACTATCGAAACTATCGAATGGGCCGACTATCGATAGTTTTACAGCTCTAGTTGCGATAAATGTCTTGTAGCTGAGATATCTCGTTTTTAATGTATTACATGCGTAATATGGTTGAATAATGTATGCGTCAAATGATGAATGAATACATAAATATTAATCCAATCAAAAGTGACTTAATTTATCACGTTTATAGCCGCCGTATTGAAACAATATCCAGTTATCTGCAAAGGATAATAGAAATTTAGGGGAAAGAGTTAAACAGCACGCCTTAAATATGCTAATCATGCTGCTGAAGTCCACCTGTAGACCACATGTGAATAATTTATTATGAATAATTTATTGTGAATAATTTATTGTGAATAATTTATTTCTTAGTAGCTTAAGGCCGAGGCCACGCAATGAGCGGCAAAGCGATGAGCGGCTGAGCGGTAGAGCGGCAAGTGGCTTATTACTGAGCGTCATTTCTGAGCGGTTAGTTGTTAAAATGCCATTGTCAAGAGAGGTTTGTTTAATGTTTTTACGCGAAAATCGTATTTATATTTACAAGAATTTAATGCGTTTAAGAAAAAAAAGAAGATTTGGTATTCATCCTATAAATCAAGCAAGGCGACATTACGGCGAATTTAAGCATTTATATACAAATCTACGCAAATTTCAAGACAGATTTTGGCAATACTGCCGTATGTCTGTGAAATCCTTTGATTTGCTGTTGCAAAAAGTTAAGACGAGATTGACAAAACAAAGAAAATCAATTTCTGCAATTTTCCATGTTTATACTTCGCCGCTCAGAAATCAACTAAAAATTAGAACAATTTCTATTCCTGAGCGGCGCCGCTTAGCCGCTCAGAAATGCCGCTCATTGCGTGGCCACTTCAGTAGTATTCCATATGTTTTAATTTTTTGCCGCTCACCGCTCAGCCGCTCACCGCTTTGCCGCTCATTGCGTGGCCTCGGCCTAACAGTTATTGTAGCATCACATACACTTTCATTCATTTCTCATTTCCTGTTCAGCTATTTTAAGAGAGCAGCCGACCAGCCAGTTCTATTAATAATTTCATGGAATTTCATAGAATTTCATTTTGAATTTCCTAATTCTCTTGTTTTAGGTGTGTTTCTGTATTTGCGGACACCTATACTAAGTCACAGAATTTTATACATAAGCTCATAGCATTTGAATGAGTTTCCGTTTTTGTCAATTGAATTGCCATTTTGTGGTAAATCAATTCGAATAAATCGTTCTTCCATGTGCATGAACGTTTAAAAAGAATAAAAGAATTGAAAAATAAAAAAAAAAACAATTTTTCTTCTACAAAAACATAACAAATTGAATTGAACTGCATTGAATGGAATGGAATTGAATTGAATTGAATGGAGTTCAATGAATGAATAACTGAGTCAATGAATAAATAATTTCTAGAATATACTATTCCATTTAGTGTGTTATTTTAAAATTTTTATATTTTCAGTTTTTTATAAAATTGAACAAACAGGCAGTTTTGTTACGGGTATTAGGATGTTAAGTTCAAATGAAAATTGTAACTTTATTACCCTCTTCCTCAATGTGTTTTTCTAAATTTAATTTTAAATTTAACAAGAATTTGTACCTTGCTTTGGCTGCCTTTGCTCTGTCAAACCTAAAAATAGACACACGATACATTCGAAATAGTTGGGAATAAAAACCAACAAGTTCAGGTGAAATGTTTGAAAGAAAACCACAAGGTATTAAGAATACAGTTACCGTCGGAACGACAGGCAGTTAAATTGACGTTGGAAAGACTGTTGGATAAATGTAAGCAAAAAAAAAAGCAGCCAAAAAACAGGTAAAGATAAAAGTCAAACGAAAAACATATTGCCGTGCTTAAATATTTTGCCGAGTTAAAGCAACTTAAACATGCGCTATATACGTACCAGAGACCAGCAATGAATGAATCGTTTTTTCGCTACTCATCAGCACTCATGAAATTTTGAATATAAGTGAGTCAACAATATTGAAATTTAACTATGTACTCTGATTTATTCTCATACTCATTACAACGTTAATTTAGAAGTACAGGTGTTGCAATGAGTATTCGTACAACGTTGACATCAAACTCATACCATTCGAAATATGTCTGATTCATAAGCCTACTCATTTAGATTCATAACTTTAGAGTGACTGGAATCATTCAACAAAATTTACAGTCTTAGGGCCATTATTACAGCTTGCCGTTAACTTAAGGGAGGATTTTAACGGGCAGATAAATTGTGTTTTCATTATTATGAGTACCCAATAAGATAGAAGTGGTCGTTAAGCTAAAGGGAAGATCATCCTACCTTTAACACTTAAAGGTCACTTTATGTTTGAACTTGCCATATCATATACTATTTTCGATATGGCAACTTCAAACTTAAACAAAAATGAGCATATACAACAAAAAAACGAAGTTCGATGTTGCCACTGCGTTAAAAAAAACTTGTTTAATTGCGCAGTTTTATCGACTTTGCTCCGGCACTGCCATATTTCAATTTTATTTTATCTGTAAGTTGTAATAGCGAAAATCAGTTAAAGGTAACTTTACAGTTCCCTGTAATAATGGCCCTTAGTTTTATTTATTTATTTGTTTATTCAATTCATGTACAACAAAATTTAATCTTATATTTAAAGTACAAGATAGAAGTGTTCATAAACAACATTTGGAGATCAAACTTTTCTAATGGATACAGTAAAAGTAAAAGAGAAGAAAAATAATAATAATAATAACAATAGTAATAAATCATGCATAATTTATAAAAAATAGTAATCTACTACGCACAGTGTCAGATTTTGCAAATTTAGGGGGACTAAACTCTGTATTTCAAAAACTATTAATGGTAAAGCCACAAATTTTTGAACTTGGTATTATAATGAAAAGACGCATCTTTTTAGAAAAATTGGGCGAAATCGGACAACTGACACGCCCACCTCCCATGTAACAGTAAGAATAAATATGCTAAGATTGCCCCAAGGAAAGATTGAAAGTTATGGCCAGGAGATTTTTTAGGGCAAACCCATTAGGATAAACCCATATTTAAAAATACTCGGGCCTTACTACACTGAAAAAAAATTTATAGCTGGTCAAAAAATATATTTTTATTTTTTATTAATTTAATATTTGTTACAGAATAATACAATAGTAGGTAAGTACATAAACATTTAATTTACATTATTTATTCCAAATCAGAGCCATCAGAGTCGTCATTATAAATATCCTGCTCTTTAAGTAATGCCAAAACTTCAGGAGTTAAAACGTGTTTTTTAGTTTTCGGATTTTTGCGCAAACTGCATATTATCGGATCAGATGATATCAAAAGTCTATGCAATAAATCAGTATTAGAGTCAACTCTAGATGTTTTTCTCGTAAAATTTAGTCGATATCTTCTGTTGTCTTTATTCCTAGCTTCCTGTGCTTCTTCCGATAACTGGCCTATTGGAAGAATACTGCTATCTATAATTTCTTTTGCATGGAAGAGGACTTTGTGTACTGTCACTGGCATGAAGTACCAAGAATATTTCTCTAAATATATATTTCTTGTAATTTTTGCGAACTTTTCAAAAGCTGTGGAATTTATTGGATATCCTGATGCTAAACATTCTAGGATAATGTGAAAACGTTTTATCAGTTCCATGTCAATATTAATTATCTCTGCTGTTTTCTCGGCGTTTCTAAAAAATCTTCTTGCCGTGTTTCCATCGTTAGAATTTCCGGATTTTTGTTTTGGCATATCGACAAGTAATCCCATTTCGTTTTTAAATCTTTTTTGGATATGTTTTTTTTTTTTAATTTTTTAAGATCAATAGTTTGATTGGATCCATTACTAATATTTCCTAAAATAAAATCAAAGACCCGCTCATATTTATTATTTGGCGCAGCGGAACACCAAACATCGAAAATTTGTTGATTCGACATTTGCGAGTTCATGATGAACTTTTGAAAAAATGTGTATGGGGTATGCAAAAAGATGCAAAAAATATTTTGTAATCCCAATAGGTTATATATTAATTTATCATGTAGTGCCAACAGAACCTTGGAATCAAATGGTATTCTATATTTTTGATTCCATTAAATATTTGTTAATTTCAAAACTTACTTACAATAAAATGACTTACTTTAAACGGCACAGAAAAATGTGTCCTCACTTATATTTCAAAAAGCTGTATTACTATTAATAAATAGATTAATACCTTTAAAAAGCAAAAAAAAAAATGGAAAAATATCCATAAACAAAAAAGTTATAATGATTCAAAGTTATTGAATACTCGGCAGAAAAAAATAAGATTTTTATTTTTTGTAATATACACGACATTCGGAATACCGTTACCTTGTTTTGGTTTACATTCCTTCACTTTCTTAAGCATTTATTTATTATTTGGACAGTTGTCTGTCGTACTGCATTTAAACTTAATCAAAAAAACACACAAAAAAAATTGAGTTTAGTCCCCCTAAATTTGCAAAATCTGACACTGTGCTACGGTGCAAAAAAATTAAATAAAAATTTCCTAAAACTAGTTGCGTTGCTATTAAGTTGCTGAGAATGTGGAAGACAATTCCAAAGCCGTGCAGCATGAATAAAAAATGCCATTCAGATACAAGGTAACGATGTAGGGGAATTATGATCCTTTTACCTCTAAGTGATCTAGCAAATCTTATTTTATCGCTAAGATATCCTGGAGATTCTGAATAAATGATCTTATGCAGAAGTAATAATACACGGATGCTCAAAAGATTGTCAAACGATACACCATAAAGCCTCAAGGATAAACGGGACACATGGTCATATCTTCTTAAACCAAAGACATATCTCACAATATTATTGAATAAGACGTTGAGCTTCCCCTTGCTAACGGAATCGCAACTTGCAAAAAGTTCACAAGCGTACATTAGACCAGGAAGAAGATAACATTTTGCAATCAACCGTCTTATATTCAAAGGCGTAAAGTATTGTGTCGACCAAAGACACCTCAACTTCATATAAGTTTGACCTACGAGTGTGTTACGAGTGTGATTTGTCCTTGTAAGATTGTTATTAAAAGTCAACCCAAGGTTTTTGGCTGCATCCACAATCTTGATCTTCTCCCCGTTCATCTAAATATCAAGATCGATATTGGAATCAAGCGTCCTCCTACGAATAACCATGCACTTAGACTTATGAGGGTTTAAACAAAGTTTTTGTTCATTTAGAAATGAAAAGAAAAAGGACACGTAAGCAAAGCAGATAGAGCAGCAAGCAGAGCAAACACACAACCTTCTAGTGAGTATTTCAGTGTTCGTACGCGATTCATACTTACTTTGTCCTTCGTGTATATGTTAAGTTATGGAGAGTCGAAATCAACAACATCATACGTGTTGTTAAGTATGAATATTGTTACGTTTTTACCTTTTTAAAAACGTTTAGAATATGAGTTCGTTGATTGCAAACAAAGTAAAAACAAATATATGTTTAGTTTCAATTAAACTCTTTATTGTGCGCACTATCTTATGTGCCATTGTTTACAACTTAACAACAATAACTACTTTTTCGTTATTCTTCTCTGCTCACAACCTCTTTGTAAGCAACAACACTTGTTCGCTAGATCTGTATAGCGGAGATCTTCAAATCACGACTGTTTTCTTCACACGCAACCACATAATGTTGACTCAATTCTTACTGACTCGTTGTCTGCTTTGTCTTGCCTTTTTATATGCTCACGTATTCAGTCCGATGAAGGTTCTTGAAGTGGAGCGTTCGGGGTTTCGCCTTCTCGAGAATTCTTTAGTGACTTCATTGTTATTTGTGTATTTTGTTTACATTGTTTGTTGTTGCATTCTCGCTTACTAGTCTATCCCCTTTTCTTTCATGCCGATGTTGCTGCTTTACTTGTAGCATGTTCGCTTATTTGTTAGTGTGGCTATTGTTAATCATGTTTATGTTAAACGATGTTTTCATTTTCGTAACAATATGATGATTATTTCAAACTTTAAATATGTGTAGAGGTTCCATGATATTAAAATAAGTATGAATGCGTATAAGTATCAGAAATTATGAGTATGATTCGATTCTACTCATCTTTTTGAATAATCATTGCTGATCTCTGATACGTACGACACGCATTATTACACTGTATAGCCTATGTAACCAAACAGATATATAGAAGAGACACAGTATAGCTTTTCTGTTTTCGAGTCACGAGGGCCCAGACAAAAACTTAAGAGAACTACGAGATATTTTCAAAGGAGATATAGGAACTGAGGGGATTAGTTTGAACTATAGATACTGGTTTCTCTGACATACCATAGTAAGAAAAAGTCTAACTGCTGTAATCAATATGTGCAAATGGAATGAAATGGAACCGTCATTTCAACTGCTTGACATATCCACCAAACTTCTGTATTTCCTTTTTAATTAATGGACCGTTACAAACCTCTACTGAGGATTATACTGTGTTCAGACATGCACTTTTATTAAATCAATATTCGGTTTATTGAGAACAATATTTTTAGCGTTCAGACATATAATATACGAAAATTTATTTGACAGCTGGTAAACAAAACAGCTGATTGCTTCTACAAAATTGCTTTTAATTTAATCGCGAAAATTAGTGCCAAAATTTTTTTTTGAAAAAATGGAAAACAATTTAACATTTAAAAAGGTATTGCTAATGATTAACCGAAACGTCGAGCTGTTGCGGTTAATAGGAACTACTTTTGACTCCAAAGTGACTTTTCTCAGAAGGATGAGAAAGAAAAATTTGATATGAAACTCAATATAAAATACAAACATTTCTGCTGATCTTCCATTTTTTGTTTGTCGTTGTTTACATTTGAGTTGTCAAATATTAATAGAAAGCGTTCGGAAAAATTTAATCTGCTCACTGAACGTACTTATGACAGTGTTGTATTTAAAGATTTTTTATCTATATTATAACAATTTATGAATTTATTGGCCAATAATTAATTGAAATTTTGTATGAAATATTGAGATCAATAATGCCGTTTATTGCGATTTACGCAATAAAGGTGCATGTCTGTCCCCAGTATTACATCGTAACTTCTCATATCTCTCATGTTGTGTGTAAACTTTTATTCATGAGTGGTGGGACCAGCGTTGCCATTTGCCAAGTTTTCCCTTTTTTTCAAAGTTTTTGGAGATGCGAAAAAGTTTTCATTAAATTTGTTTTCTAACAAAACAAGTTTTTTCGACAAAATTAAATAAAAAATTTTTTTCAATAAATTCAGTATTAAAACAGGAAATATTTACAATTTTAAATAAAATATTGTGTATTTTATTAGTACCGGACAAAAAAACGCAAAAAAAACACCAACAGAGGGCACCGGGCTCCGGAATTTCCTTTAAAAATGTTGGTACTTTTGTAGAAATAAGGTTTTTTTTTGTAAAAAAAAGTTTTTTTTCCCAGTAATAAAGTTTAAAAAAAAATCTGGCAACGCTGGGTGGGACCTACAGATCAGAGATCAGCAATGAATCGTTTTTCCGCTACTCATAAGCACTCATGCAATTTTGAGTATGAGTGAATCAAAAGAATTGAAATTCAACTACTCTGATTCATTCGTACTCGCTACAGCATTGATTTATAAGTATAGGTTACAATGAGTATGAGTACAACGTTGACATCAAACTCACAACATTCGAAATGTGTTTGATTCATACGCCTACTCATTCTGATTCATAAATTTAGAAAAATACTTATAGTACTTATAAGTGATTCGAGTGGCTCGAATCATTCATCAAAATTTACAGCCTTTGTTATTCTTGCATATACAAACAAAGAAGAAAGGAAAGACAAAGACAACAAGCAAAGCATACACACAATCTTCTTGTGAGTATAGTAGTGTTCGTACGCGAATCATACTTATTTTGTGCTTCGTGCAAATGTTAGGTAGAGACGAGTCGAAGTCAATAACATCATGCGTATTGTTAAGTATGAATAGGACGAGTACTTCCAACTTTGAGTATGAGTAGTATGAGTATCATATTAAAATAAGTATGAATGCGTATAAGTATCAGAAATAATAAGTATGACTTGAATCTACTCATCGTTTTGAATACTCGTTGCTGATCTCTGCTACAGATGCTAGATGTCGTCGCCGACAGACAGATTTGAGAAACATTTCATAGCAACTCTCATAGTTTTGACAGAATACCTTTCAGAGGAGGTTACAAAAGGAAATATTTGTTTGTATTTCGTTTTTTTTTTTCGAGATATCATAGCTGAGGTTTAAATTCACAAGCCTACTATCTCCTAGGCTACGGCGACTTCAAACTGCCGTATTATTTCGGGAATTTTAAAATTCTCCCTGTATTTTATACTCTCTTCTTGTCTCTCTCTCAAAGACTGGAGATCAGTGTTGCAAAACTGAAATTTTCAAATGGTACTGAACTATAACTGAAAGAGTACTTTTTTGCATCAAATGGTACTTTTGTAAAAGAATACATACATGCATACATATTGGTCATTATAACCCTTCAATCAGGATTACAGTAATCCTTCGATTTACGTCGTCTCGATTAACGTTGTTTCGATTTACGTCGTCAAATTACAACATTATATATAACCTAACTTTTCACACCACTTATTTTGTGTGTGTTAATTTTATACATGAGTAGTGGGACCTTTTGAGAAACTTTTTCATGGCAATTTTATTTATTCTCAGCAATTTTGCCAGAAGGAAGTCGCCGGAGAAATATTTTTTTTCATATTTCGTTTTGATGGAAATGTCTGACATGGGGTAAGAACCGAGGACTCACATTTAGTAAGCCAGCACACTAGATTATTTATTTATTTATATTCAATACACATGCGGCATGGAATAGAGAAACTAACGACTTATTCGTGTATCTCACAAACAAGACAAAAACAGCTGATTCGGAACGTAAAAAAACGTAAAAGCCCCGTTTAGTCAAACGTCGATGGAATTTAATGTAACATAAGTTCGTTTTTAGCATATGGAAAGCAATGCAAATGCTTACCGAAAATAACATTACAGTTCGGCAAGCATTTTCATTGCGTTTCGTGTTCTAAAAACGAATGTACGTTCCGAGCACGTTTGGCTAACCGGGACTAAAGCCTAATTCTACTTTTAGCATTACGTGGAACATGTTGCTAATGCATTAATAGTTGAAAAGCGCATAAGACATAAAATATGTGATAATAAAAAAGTACTAAAAGCGTTGCGAGGGTACTGCGGTATTTTTGAAATGAAAAAGTACTGAAAAAAGTACCAAAGTACTGAATTTTTCAACACTGCTGGAGATGTTTTCATTCTGCAATCTTGCACTCTCTTTATTTGTCTGAGTTCATCATGTAGTCTTGAGGTGTACAGTTTTCCTTCAATTAAGTTGAAAATTATATCCAGGGTTCTGAAAATGTGGACAGTGTTTTTGGACCGATTGCACTAATCGCTTACAGGCGATTTGTTTTGGAACAGAGAAGAGCCTTTTTGTACCTGCTCTATTCGACCACAATACATTGTATTTTCCTTTAAATTTTTGCTGTGGAAAGAAAGTTCTTGTGAAGTACTTAAATTAAAATGAACGCTGATATCCCGATGAGATCTTCGATAAACGTGTTCATTTGTCTTTGTTTTAGTTTTTGTTATTGCTGTGACCATTACTACAGTTTGGACATCCTGAGAACACTGAACAAACTGAATTGCATGAGAATAATTTCCAGAATCTAAATATGCCAGTAAAACGTAATTCTGCTGTATTATGCACACATAACAGGTGCGGAGTTGAGGGCGGAGAAGGAAGTTAAAATTTAAAATAACTTTTAAAAACATAAAATGTGTACGAAATGCTTATAAGTTGGTAACCAAGCCTTTGGTAGCAAGAAAACTCGAATTAACTGAAATAAATAGAAGATCTCCTAATCCTTGGGTTTAGTTTGGAGAACGTGTACTTGCCAATTGAAGACAAGTATAGTATCCGAAGGTCCAGTTGACCCATTGCACAACGTCCTAAAGGCGTCTCCTCCTCCTTAATGCTCAAAAATTATTTTTTTCCAATTCCTTATAAGTTGTAACGACACGTTTCCGCTCGGGTGCTGGGGTAGTTCAGCGGCGTCCAGTGGTTACATAAGAAAAAAAAAAACTTCTTTGAAAGTTCTACGCTATTTATTAATAATAAGTAAAATAGCTTACGTACTAAACGTTAGAGCTACAGAGAAGGAAAAATTAAGTTTAATAATAGTTATTAAGCCCTAGGCCGGCCAAACAACGGTTCGTCAGGTAACAGTGAGTCTAGTCAACCAAAGGGAAATGTCAGAGCAACAATCAAATGGCCTACGCACAGGATGATTGTGGTTCTGAGGTCTCTGGTGTCTGTCCAGTCACAGTTGCCAATGTTTTGCTGGCTGTAAATATCTCACTAGTGGGGACAACCACAACACTTGTGATTTGATATATTTTCAGCTATAGTCGATGTCCCAAGATCGACCTGCCTTACCAGCAACTCATCACCAACTGCCTCCACCGCTGAAGATATGCTTGCTTTAATACACAAAAGAAATGAATAACGGATCGAACATGATCTAACCTCAAATAAGTTGTGTCCAACGTTACAACTCACCAATGTGAGAGCAAGCAACAATTGAATTCAGCAGAGAGGTCGTGTAGGTCAAATGAGAGTCGAACGTCAACCGTTATAACTAAAAAGAATATTTCTAAAAATAGAACATAAAACCTTAACAACATTAATAAATATTTCAAGCACAATGGGCTTGTTATGAACTTATGCTACAATAATTACAATAATTTTATAATGATAATAATTGCAGGTTGGGATTTAATATACATATAAATGATTATAAGTATATAATATTAGTTATTTACATATTTTAGGCACAGTGGGGCCTGTTATGAACTTATACTAAAATAATTACAATAGTTTTTGTATTTAATAATAATTCATACAGCGAAAAAAAAAATTAACATTAATTCATAAATATCATAAAGTGGTATTGTGTGGGCAAAAACAAGGTCCCCGCCTTTTGTCGTCACAAAGTTAATAAATAGGCTCCTAGTAGAAAGTTTTATTTGACACCCCCTGGAAACCGCACCTGACACGCATATAGACGACATCTTGTAACACTTGTGTTTTCACAAGTGGCACAAGGGAAGATGTTTTTTTGTTTTGTTTTTTGTGAATTTATTTTTTGGCTTTCATGAATTTGTATGTGTGAGTAGGTAGGTAAGTAGGACTTTGAGGACTTTTCCATGCTGTTTGATTAGGATTGCCTTGAGTACTTTTTTTTTATTTGTGTTTCTTGGTACTCACCTAAAGAGACATAAGTGACCAATTTACTACGTTAATGCCTTTTCAGTTTTTAGATCAGGTAATAAATAAGGGCCTTTATGTGAGCCAGCCAGTAAACGAACGAGTCTATTCACATTTGAAAAGTGTGCACCAGTGACCACTAGAGTGGTGTGGGGGGTCAGTGTGTGCATGTAAAGAAGTTCATTTGACTTGTCCTTTGATGTGCATGCAAACAGTCAATAAAATAATGCATACGAGAGAGAGAGAGAGAGAGAGAGAGAGAGAAGAATTCAATTTCATTGTATCTTACCTGTTGGCTTATTCAACATATGTTTGTATATGTATACGATTAAGTATAAAGTATCTGACAACATGTAAGTAAATGGGTATTCGAATGCATGCATGTAACATAAGAGTGTGTGACTGGAAAATGCACAGGCTCTCGTTAGAGTAAAAGTTCATTAAACTGGTAATTTTAAAGTCAACGAAACTTATTGGTTGATTTTCTTTTAATTTTAAACTCAAAGTACTTTCATTTCGTTTCATAATATACTCGTTATAAAAGGGCTTCTATTTGAAAATGTTTCAATTTTAATTTTAAATCTCGAAATGAATTCTAAAGTGCACTTTTATTTTATGAAATAAATGGTTCTTTAAACTAAGTCTTACAAAACATTATTTATTTCAAAATGATTTCAGTTTAAGTGATATTAATTAAGAGAAGGATAGAACAGTGTCTTGCAGTGTTTCAATAGAAAACTTTCATATGGTGAAAGGAATAAATGAATTAAAGTCTTATATTAATAAATACACAATGTATTCCTTATTGCCATTACATCATATTGTTACGTTTTTACCTTTAAAATATCAACTCGTAGCTTGCAAATAAAATAAAAAAAAAATTTGTGTCTAGTTTTAATTGAAATTCTTTATTGTTCGATCAATTCTGTGTGCCACTGTTCACAACTTGATGTAAACAACAACAATTGCTTTGTTTGTTATTCCTCTGTTTACAGCCTTTGCAAAAACAATAACAATTACTAGACAATTCGACGCCTCCATTCTATAACGCTCTAAGTGTAGTTAGAACGTTTTTAATGTTCTTGCATTTTTAAATTCTACGTTCTCTAACTTAAATACTGTCAAAATTTGGTTAAGATGCGCCGATCCGTTCCGAAGTTATAGGGAAAAATCTACTTAGAATACACATATAGTCATATGGCGCGTGAAAACTTTGAGAGCTCATAACTCAAAACACACTTTTTCGACTTAGAATGTTATAGAACGGAGGCGTCGAATTGTTCGTCAGATCTTTGTAACGGAGATCTTCAAACCACGATTACTTTCTTCAAACACACCGTGTCTTCACACAAGACTGACTGAACTTTTACTAACTTCGTTGCCTGCTTTACCTTGCCTTTTGTATGACAGAGTAAACAGTCTGATGAATGTTCCTGAAGCCAAATGTTCTTTACTTTGACTTCTCGAAATCTCTATAAATGTAAACATCTTTGATTACATTTATTCTTGTAGTGTTGTTTGTGTATTTTTGTTTACTTGTTTACCATTTTTTGTTATGCTTGTGTTTGTTGTTATATTAAGCAGTACGATAATTTGTAAACAGGTTTGTTTACTGCATTGTTTTATTTTTGTAGCTGTTGTTGATCATTTTAATGTTAAGCGATGTAAAAGCAAAGCAGCAATATTTAGATTTTTCATTTTCGTAACATTATGAATGTCAGTCATATGAAATAAACGATACAATTAAATTATCGGTTTTTGTTACAATGTTGCAATGTTCTTAACACTCAAGTAAAACAATTTTTTATGTACTGCACCACTAATAGGAAGTGAGGCTTTATTATGTTTGTATTGGCTGGTCGTTCAAAAGCCCATTAAAATACTGTTGCAGTCTTCTTTCTTAGGATTGCGTGTAGGAAACTTAACTTTGACAATATTTTTGTAAAATGGTTTGACAGCCGTTGTTGTTTTTTAGTATTTATTGGATGAGATTTGAAAGAGTTCTGCAGCAAGAGTGTTTCGCATATGAAGACTGACCGTATTGTACGAATTCCCATTTTAATGTCATGTGGAACAGATGTGTTCTGATATTGAAAATCAATTTGCTTCATGAAAGCTCTTTAAATGACGAGAATCATTGCATATTAAGCTCGTGCTTTAATAAGATAAAAGTGAAATCATTTAAGCGAAAATGGGAAACAATTAGACTTTAGAGGGCCGTTGACGCGTTATCTTTTGCGTAATAATTTCATCAAATGCGTTCAACTTTATTTTGGGGAAATGAGATAGTAAAAGTATATGATTAGGATAATTGATCTTAAATTCAAATTGAAAGTCTGTTTACTTAACACCCTTTAAGCCAGTTACTACAATTTTAATAAGAAATGGCAATCAAGCCTTTTTTACGTTTAAGTCATTAAAAAAATTATCAGAATTTATCAGATTTCTGTATTTCTATCGGAAGAGGAGGATGAAACTATTCTTCACCTACTTTGCACATGTCCGGCACTTGGTCGGAGGAGAAAGAAACACCTGGGTGCCTACTACATGGAGGACGTAAATGAACTGTCATGCGTGGATAATGGCAGTCTAAGTCGATTCATCGGAAGCTCCGAGTGGTTCCTAGAATAGGTGAAAGATGAAACTGTGGTATCACAATGGGCCCTGTATGAGGCCTAAGTGTGTCCGCTCATCGGGTGGACAGCCACTTCTACCTACCTACCTACCTATCGGTATACTAACACAATTTCAAATATTTTAAAAGTTTTTATTTGCTTAAACGAGTTCATTGTTTATAAATGACATTCAAACTCTCATAATCTCACACTGAATAATAAACAATATTACTGCGTTTTCATTTCATTTTTATCTTCCACTTTATGTAACGGAAGTATCATAAAACAATTCAAAATTGCTGCAATTTTACTGCCATTATTATTGTTGTTACGCGTCTTTACCGTTATCTTTCTCCTTGTTTTTGTTTTTGTTCTTAAAGAAAATTTATTTTAAATCCCTCAAAACAAAACAAAACCTTACGTTACGTTACGTCAAATGCCGATAATAAAGTGAAATAAAATTTGTGTCTTTAAAACTCTCATAAAATCCTGAAAAAAATATGTTGAATTTGAAAAAGTTCAAAGTTTAAGCTGAACAAAAACAACAAAAATGGAGGCAAATGTCTTTGACATTTTGATTTCGATCAATCTCCCATAGGAGGTCATTTTATTTACCAGAAAAGAAAAGCGAACATTAACTCTGACAACATTAAAGATTTTTATTAGAAATGCATGCCGGTAGGTTGAACGATTCTTTAAATATTCATAAAGACTTAGGATTTGTTTGCCCATTAATAAATTGAATTTGAAATGATAATGATGATTGGGTAGGTGATAAAACACTTCAAATGGAGTAGAACACGCTGCAAAGACCAGCATGTTTTGGCATAACAGGGGCAATGACAATCTGTCTTACAGCGGCTCTGAAATCTTTGTTGGATTTAATTCCGGTAGTGCAGGCCAGATCTTTTGAGACTATGTTTCGGATAATGGAAGACAAGTCTAACATCAAATTCATTACAAGATCTCGTGACTTGATGAATTGAACGACTGACAGCTCTCACCTTAACTGTCCACTTGACAGAACCAGTGGACTCTATGAATTTTAGAGGTCCTTCAGAACGCGACTCAATAACAAAAAGGAATAGAGTATATATTCCTTTAAAGGTATACATTCTTTTAAAAGACTGGCTTCTGAGTGAGGACGAAATTTTTCTCGCCCATTGGGAAACTCGCTGCTTTCTACTAAGCGTTAGTCTATGTCATCGCAGGATGTGCTGCATTCAACTTGAATAGAAGATACAAACGACTAGACATAGCAATACTATCTGATAGCCTTAAGAGCAGTGGTGTTGTGCTAATTTTTTTTTTACCGGAACGCGTATATATAATTATGTATATAGACAGGGCCGACCCTGGGTAGGCGGCCGCTCTGTGCGGTCTCATGTCCTAAATTTAACGACGGGGGTGATTTTCCATGATAATCCTGGCGGCGGCTTTTTTTTTTAGGTCTCATGGAGATTTCCTCCAATTTTCGCCCGTCGCCAGGATCGGCCCTGTATATAGCACAAAGAGAAAAGGAAACGAAAATCATTACGAAACCCATTTTGTGTATATGTATGTACATGTATATGTGAAAAAATAAGTGATTCTCTTGGTAGCAACAGTTAAATTTAAATGCGGCCGAAAGGGTTAAAAAAATGGTTTAAATACTCAAATTCTTAAGTAGTAATTAGCTCGGGTTCGGGTTCACGTATTTGTTTCGATTCGGGTCGAGTTCCGGTTCAGCAGAAAAAAACGTTCCGGACTCCGGTTCACGGTTCGGAAAAACAAGCCGGTTCGTTCCGGTTTTTGTTCCGGTTCGGGTTCGGTTCAAACCCTTGTTTATAAAAATACATATAAAAATGCGTCAAAAATTAGAAAAAAAAATCAGCAATTCTTTTTAATTTTTTTTTTTCAAAATTTCAGCCAATTCTCCTTATCAGAAATCATCTTTAGTTCCGGAACGCGTTCCTGTCCAAAAAGGAAGTACCGGAACGACGTTCCGGAGCGTTCCGGCTCAACAGCACTACTGCTTAAGAGACTTAATCAAAAAGTGCATGGCAATTTGTGAGGAAGATGAGGCAGCTGGGTAGGAAAAGCAGGATTATCCTCTGCTGGGTCCCAAGCTATGTGAGAATTCATGGCAATCAGCAGGCAGATGAGATTACGAGGAGGAGTGCTTTCAAGCCGCAGATGGGAGACCAGACTCTTTCTGTGCAGTGGGAATAGATATTTGGAAAGGTTTGCTCAACGAGAGGCAAGCTTAAGGCGAAGTAAAGAATCTTCTCATACCGAATAGATTTTAAAAAATAAAAATTTTTGTTGAAAAATTAAAACAGGAGGAAATCTAAGTCATGCATCAGATTATCAGGTTAGTAGCCAACCTTTTTACACAGCAATGTAGACTCAAACTGTACCTAGGATCATAACGAGTCCACCATATAGATTCTGTGATAATGAGAATGACTCCTTAGAAGACATTCATGGAATCATTATTTAAAAAAAACCAAAAACAACCCATTGTTCATTAAATTCCCCAAGTTCTCATTATAATTTATTAAGAATTTTTATGTGGAAAGAAAAGACTGTGCTCATACCGAATAGATTTTAAAAAATTAAAACTTTTGTTGGAAAATTAAAACAGGAGGAAATCTAAGTCATTCATCAGAGTATATAGGAATACTATCAGGTTAGAAACCAACCTTTTTACACAGCAATGTAGACTCAAGCTATACTGAGGGTCATATCGAGTCCACCATATAGATTCTGTGATGATGAGAATGAATCGTTAGAACTCGTTCATGGAATCAGAATGCATATCAGTTGTAGGCCAGGGAATTGCATTTGTTCACACCGAGTAATACCCTTAAGTGTGTGTAATAGGCTTGGAAGAGACAATATTTGATGAGGAGGCTCTCTAAAGTTTGAGTATGGTCGCAGTACAACAATTATGAAAATTGTAGTACTAATCTTTAGGCATGGATCACACAAAGCAATGCTTTAGAGAATTTGGAACTTGGAAATAGAAAAAAAAAGCATATGGATTAGAGATCAGCAATGAATCGTTTTTTCGCCACTCAAAAGCACTCATGAAACTTTAAATATAAGTGAGTCAATAATATTCAAATTTAACTATGTACTCTCTCACTATGTACATACTCACCACTACAACGTTAATTTATAAGTACAGGTTGCAATGAGAATGCGTACAACGTTGACATCAACTCATACCATTCGAAATATGTTTAATTCATAAGCCTACTCATTTAGATT
Organism: Sarcophaga caerulescens; assembly: GCA_927399465.1. Taxonomy (NCBI): domain Eukaryota; kingdom Metazoa; phylum Arthropoda; class Insecta; order Diptera; family Sarcophagidae; genus Sarcophaga; species Sarcophaga caerulescens. The sequence continues at coordinate 3,127,859 of OV656872.1, forward strand.
CATAACTTTAGAGTGACTGGAATCATGCAACAAAATTTACAGTCTTAGTTTTTGTTGCATTTACAAAAGAAACGAAAAAAGACACATAAGCAAAGCAGATAGAGCAGCAAGCAGTGCAAACACACAACCTTCTAGTGAGTATTTTAGTGTTCGTACGCGAATCATACTTATTTTGTGATTCGTGTAGATGTTGAGTTATGGAGAGTCGAAATCAATAACATCATACGTGTTGTTAAGTATGAATATGATTAGTACTTCAAACTTTAATAGAGATTGAGTATGGGTTCCATGATATTAAAATAAGTACATATATATGAGTATAAGTATCAGAAATTATGAGTATGATTCGATTCTGCTCAACTTTATGAATACTCATTGCTAATCTCTGATGTGGATACGTTTGTATTAAACATAAATTTCGAATATTACTTGAAAAAGAAATAATTTTTCTCTCCACTCAATATTTATTTTTATGTGTGGGTGTATCTTGTTTGAACACTTTAAGTGAATTGCATTAAAAATTTATTGTCAATATTTGTCGCCATTAAAATACTTTCTGAACATTTTTAAGATCAATTAAATGCTGCTGCTGCTGTTTGTGAGCTCAATTTATTCAAACAATTTGATTTGTTTGCCAATATTTTTTAAAATTAAAACAACAGCAATAACAAGAAAATACATTAAATTTATAATTGTAAAGGATTTTTAATTTTCAAGTCACTATACCTACCAGAGATCAGCAATGAATCGTTTTTTTTTTTTGCTACTCATAAGTTCTTATGAAATTTTGAATTTGAAAGTGAGTCAACAATATTGAAATTTAACTATGTACTCTGATTCATTCGTACTCACTACAGCGTTGATTTATAAGTACAGGTTGCAACCTGAGTATGCGTACAAAGTTGATAGCAAACTCATACCATTCGAAATATGTTGGATTCACAAGCCTAACCCTTTTTGATTCATAATTTTAGAAAAATACTTCGAGTGACTCGAATCATTTATCAAAATTTATAGTCTTAGTTGTTGTTGCATTTACAAAAAAAGAAAAAAGACACACAAGCAAAAAGACAGAGCAGCAAGCAGAGCAAATACACAACCATTTAGTAAGTATTTTAGTGTTCGTACGCGAATCATACTTATTTTGTGATTCGTGTATATGTTGAGTTATGGAGAGTCAAAATCGACAACAACATCATACGTGTTGTTAAGTATGAATATGATGAGTAATTCAAACTTTGTATTTGGTAGAGTAGAGGTTCCATAATATTAAAATAAATACATATGTATGAGTATAAGTATCAGAGAATTATGAGCATGATTCGATTCTGCTCATCTTTTTGAATATTCATTGCTGATCTCTGACTCACATACCCACATAGTGTAACAGGTCATTGGCATTTTTGGAATTTTTCTTCTTCAGAAAACAAATCGTTTATAATGACCCCACAGTTAAAGCGATGTCAGTGGGTAAATATTTGCGTTCCTTCTGCTATAAAACGATGCCAGTTGTTGTCACTGTCGGTGACAGTAACAATGTAAATGGCTGCAGGCAACAGAAATTGGATCACATGCCCTCCCAACAGCTATAAAATATTTTCTTTATGTTGTTGTAAGTGAAACTGAAAATGAAACGAATGAAATGCTACTGAAAAAACGTTCCCCTTTGCCTTAAAATTCAATGCACCATTGGAATCTGCCCTGTTAAATAAAAAACACACACCAAAAAAGGTACAAATTACGGTCACAATATTACAAAAATTTGGCAAAAGGTACATGCTCTCATCCTGTGACACACAGCGAAAATACGAAACCCTCTGTTTAAAAATTGTAAAAATTTTCATGTTCTTCGTATGGAAAAAGAGAACTTTTTATGGCAATCATAAGGTAAAAAAAAAAAAAAAAATTGCAAGAAGAAAAATAAAAAAGGAAAGTAAATCGCTTTTGGACCCTTAGCAGCCTATATTTGTTTTTATTTCAACTGCAGACAAAAGGTTTTTTTTTTGTGCTATAAAGGCCACCCAGGGTGATGGTTATTGTTTTGGCAACAATTTAAATACATGATGGCTGCAACGTAATGTTATCATAAAAGAATGTGACATTAAAGAGCACTGTTTTGAGTGTCTTCCTTTTTTACACAAATCTTGTCATATGGTTATGGATTTCTTTCATTCAGATAAGCTTCCACATAAAAATTCTTAATAAATTATAATGAGAATTTGGAGAATTTAATAGACAATGTTTTGTTTTTGGTTTTTTATTTTTAATAATGCCTCACTGATTACATGAATGAGTTCTATGGATTCATTCCTTCGGATAAAGGCAGAGCGGCGCAAAAAAATCTGGCCAAAGCTGGATAGAAGGCGCACGACGACTCTGCTTAAGCTCCAAAGAAGCAGGCTCAGAGCTGTTATCGGGGTTATTACGGGGCATTGTATTATAGGAACACATGCGAGGCGTATTGGTCTTGGACACCTTGCGAATGATTTCTGCAGAAGCTGTGGAGATGAAGAGGAGGATGAAACTATTCTTCACCTACTTTGCACATGTCCGGCACTTGGTCGGAGGAGAGAGAAACACCTGCCTGCTACATGGAGGACGTAGATGAACTGTCATGCGTGGATATTGGCAGTCTAAGTCGCTTCATCGGAAGCTCCGAGTGGTTCCTAGAATAGGGGAAAGAGGAAACTGTGGTATCACAATGGGCCCTGTATGAGGCCTAAGTGTGTCCGCTCATCGGGTGGACAGCCACTTCTACCTACCTACCTACCATGGATTCATTCCCATCATCACAGAATCTATATGGTGGACTCGATATGACCCTCAGTACAGTTTGAGTCTACATTGCTGTGTAAAAAGGTTGGCTACTAACCTGATAGTATTCCTGGATAATCTGATGCATGACTTAGCTTTCCTCCTGTTTTAATTTTCCAACAAAAGTTTTAATTTTTTAAAATCTATTCGATTTGAGCGTAGTCTTTACTTCGCCTTAAGCTTGCCTCTCGTTGAGCAAACCTTTCCAAATATCTACTCCCACTCCACAGATAGGGTCAGGTCCCATCTGCGGCTTGAAAGCACTCCTTCTCGTAATCTGATCTGCCTGCTGATTGCCATGAATTCCTACATAGCTTGGGACCCAGCAGAGGATAACCCTGTTTTTCCTACCCAGCTGTCTCATCTTCCTCACAAATTCCCATACTCTTTTTGATTAAGTCTCTTAAGGCTATCAGATAGTGTTGCTATGTCCAGTCGTTTGTACCTTCTATTCAAGTTGAATACAGCACATCCTTCGATGACATTGAATAACGCTTAGAGGATAGCATCGAGTTTCCAATGTGCTCCCGCTTTTGGCCGTATACCACAAAATTGTTTCTCTTTTAAAATTATGGCAAGGATTTCTTTCATTCAGATAAGCTTCTACATAAAAATTCCTAATAAATTATAATGATTACTTGGGGAATTAATAGACAATGTTTTGTTTTGGGTTTTTTATTTTTTTTATAAATAATCAGATTTAAATTTGTTTAATTATAAACAATATTTAGATGTTTAAACATTTAGCCTTAGTTATGGTGCATATTTTCGTTAAAATTGTGATTCATTCTCTTCCAGATTCAATTTTGTTACTGAGTCTCGTTCTGAAGCATCTCTAAAATTCATAGAGTCCACTGGTTCTGTCAAGTGGACAGTTAAGGTGAGAGCTGTCAGTCGTTCAATTCATCAGGTCATGAGATCTTGTAATGAATTTTATGCTAGACTTGTCTTCCATTATCCGAAACATAGTCTCAAAAGATCTGGCCTGCACTACCGGAATTAAATCCAGCAAAGATTCCAGCGCCGCTGTAAGACAGCTTTTCATTGCCCCTGTTATGCCAACACATGCTGGTCTTTGTAGCGTGTTCTACTCCATTTGAAGTGTTTTATCACCCACCCAGTCATCATTATATTGAAATTAAATTTATTAATGGACAAACAAATCCTAAATCGTTATGAATATTTAAAGAATCGTTCAACTTACCGGCATGCATTTTTAATAAAAATCTTTAATGTTGTCTGAGTTAATGTTCGCTTTTATTTTCTGGTAAATAAAATGACCTCCTATGGAAGATTGATCGAAATCAAAATGTCAAAGACATTTGCCTCCTTTTTTATTTTTGCTTGCTTGCATGCGTTTTTAATAAGAATCTCTTGGTCTTAAATAATTGTATACATACCTACCTACCTACATACATAATTGGTCATTACAACCCTTCAGTCAGGATTACAACCTAGCTTCTCACACCATTTATGTTGTGTGTGTTAATTTTATACATGAGTGGCGCGACCTACAGTTTAAATTTACTCTCAGAGTTTTTGCCAGAAATCTGCTGAGACGAAGTCGCCGAAGAAATATTTTTTTTTCGTACTTCGTTTTGTTGGAGATGGCTGACCTGATGGTTTGAACCGTGGCCATGCGTCTAATGCGTCAACACACTACCTACTAGATTACGGTGACTGCAATAATTGTATTCTTCTTTTTAATAAGTCCGTTTAAGCTTAAACATTGTCTAGTGCTTCTTCAATTCCAATCACTAATTCGTTGAACTTCTCAGAAATAGCTAGTTTAACTCCAGAAAGAGCATTACAATTGAAAAATGCTGCAAAGTAATTTATTTATTTTTTTTATTTATTTATTTATTTAAGTCAATGGACAAATTCCTTACTGACTAATAACAAAAATAGGTACGAGAAAAAAAAAATTGAATACAATGACTAACAGTTTCAAAAATACAATTAATTATTACAATAAAAATATAAAAAGTTACGAATTGAGAAAAACAATAATATTCCGTTTTATAACACATGAATTTAAAGAAAAATCAACAAAGTCTGACAAATAATTAAATTGACGGCAAATTCTAGTAAACGGATCAGCAACAGCATAATTAGTTCTGCAGAATGGAATATAAATAAGATTATAACAGCGGAAGTTACGACATGGAACATTGAATTTAACCGATTTTAACAGAAATTCACAGCAAATATTACCATTTATCAGGTTAATCATAAAGTGCTAATCATACATTTAGCATTGTTCGACGACTCTTAAGGGTAGGCAGTTTTATTAATGCCAAGCTGCTAGTATATGGAGGCATATCCGAATAATTCCATCCAAGGCCACGCAAACAGAAGAGAAGAAATTGTTTCTGCACAGATTCGATGTGTTCACTGTAAACATTATAGTGAGGATCCCATACCATGGATCCATACTCCAAAATTGGTCTGACAAGCGATACAAATAGCTGTTTCGTAATATATGGATCAGAAAATTCTTTTGCCCAACGTTTTATGAAGCCAAGGGTGCTCCTTGCCTTATTTACAGTCAAAGCGATATGATCATTAAAGTTTAATTTTGGGTCTAATAGGATCCCAAGATCCATAAAAGAGTGAACATTTTCTAATTGATGACCTCCAAGCAAGTAATTAACCGCAATAAAATTATTTCTTGAGAACCGCATACATTTGCATTTTTTAATATTCAGCTCCAACATATTGTACTCGCACCACAAAAAGAAATTATTGAGATCATCTTGAAGATACATATGATCGATGAAATTATTGAAGGAGAGAAAAACTTTTACATCGTCAGCATACATCAAAATATTGGCAAAATTAATAATGTTGGGAAGATCGTTTATAAACAGCGAAAAAAGAAGTGGACCAAGATGGCTGCCCTGAGGAACACCAGATAGCACATAAATATAGTTAGATAAGCTATTGTTCACACATACGGTCTGTTTTCTACCAGTCAAATACGACTCTAGCCATCTTAAACTCCTATGATTTACACCCATTAAATCCAGTTTAGTTAACAGAAGTTTGTGATTCACTTTATCAAACGCTTTGCTAAAATCCGTAAAAATTACATCAGTTTGCTTCTGTTGAGAAAAGGCCTCATTTATCATGGATCTTAACTGAAGCACATTAGTCGTTGTTGAGCAGCCCCTTCGGAAACCATGTTGATGAGGTGATAATAACGAAGAAGTATGATGAACCAAAAAATCGGCAATCAGTTTCTCAAACATTTTTGGAATAGCACTTATGGAAAAATGTTGCCTCAATTGACAATTTTATATGACGTACTATTAAAGAAAAAAAAGCTTCATTTTCTTGCCCATTTTGAGGCACTTTTTTTTATTGTTATTTTGAAATTCTCACTTCTGGTTGCAGCATATTATTATAAACACGTAATTGCGGTAATTTAGGCTTTCCTGTGCAGTTTTTGTTGAATGTTTTGCTGCTTTTTTTTGTTAGAATTCTTAGCATTTCAGAGTAATTTTTAATGGCCATAATTAGACGTAAACTTTGTGTGATGTTTTGCATCAAATTTACACAAGTTTTTCAACGATTTCTTTCACTCTCCTGCTCATTTCGAATGCTACTACATAAGGAACATGATGATGGTTTCTAAAGTATGTACGAGTATGTATGCAACAATTTTAATTTGAGTTACGTGTTAGTGGCACTATATTATTTTGCACCATCATCATCGTCATCATATTTAAAACCATTTACGCTAAATACTGTTGAGTTCCTTTTTACTATGACCCTATTTACTGGGCTACTTATAGGACTTATAGGGCTGGAGTCTATTTTTTTTATGTTATGGCCACCTGTATATTGTTGCATGTTTCTAATCAACCGGAATGTTTGAGTATCGCTTGCTATCGTTGCTTGAAATCAGTAAAAAAAAAAAAAAATATGAGCAACAAGAAAGAAAAATTCACTTTTTTCTTTGAAAGAACTTTCAAAAGCTTGTTTAAGAATAACATTGTTGAAGTGAATTAAAAACGGAAAAAAAAAATTAATCATAAAAGAAACTGGCCAACAACAATGCAAAAATAACAAAAACATGAAAAATAAGCAGAAATTTAGAAGAAAAAAAAAAAAAAGAAAAGAAAAAAAGTTCAAAGAATTAAAAGTTAAAATCCAGCGGAAGTTGTATGAAACAAGTTGCAATTTTCAATTATTATGCTACATTATATTCTTGTTCTTATTCCTATTCTTATTAACAACAAGCACTTTCAACACTTGCAACAAAACAAAATAAAACCCAAGAGAAAAAACAGAAAACTTTCAACATTTTTCATGGACACTTTAACGTGTTTTTCCTTAAGCGGAGAGGGTTTTATTTCTAAAAAACGAGAAAAAATTTAAAAGGACGAAAGGTAAAAACAAAAAAAAAAAAAAAACTAAAAGGATAATATTGTTACGTTATACATCAAGTTGTGTTCTTTTATTGTTGCTATTATTATTGCTTTGTTTTTTGTTGTTGTTGTGCTGGTTAAACATTTGAAACTTAAAAGTTCGTTAACAGTTATTAGCTCTCCTTCTCTCTCTCCTACTTACACACTTTCTTGAGCTCCTGTTTTTTGTTTAATGTTGCATGCAGTCTCAGAATTGGTGGCCAGAAAAGAAAGGCAAAATAATAAACGAGTTTTAGATTAAAAATGTATTTTTTGTCTTATCGCTTAAAATGAGAAAGAAATTCAAATATTTTGTAGGGAATGAAGTTAAACAACGTTTTTCTTATTAAAATTAAAAGGAACTCTAATCCAGAGATCAGCAATGAATCGTTTTTTCGCTACTCATAAGCACTCATGAAATTTTGCTTAGAAGTAAGTCAACAATATTGAAATTTAACTATGTCTTCTGATTCATTCTCATACTCATTACAACGTTTATTTATAAGTACAGGTTGCAATGAGTATGCTTACAACGTTGACAACTCATACCATTCGAAAAATGTTTGATTCATAAGCCTCATACTCATTTAGATTCATAACTTTAGAAAAATGCTTATAATATTGTTACGTTTTTAACTTTTAAAAACGTTAAAAATATGAGTTCGTAGATTGCAAATAAAATAAAAATAAATATGTGTTTAATTTTAAGTCAATTCTTTATTATCTGCACAACTTTTGTGCCACTGTTCGAACTAATTCCACGTATACAATGATAACTTTCACAATATGTGCTTGTTCGTGATATTTCTCTGCTTACAACATTTTTGAAATCAACAACACTTGCTAGTTATTCTTCTTTGCTCACAACCTTTTTGTAAGCACTACATTAACAACTGTTTTCTTCACGCAACTTGTCTGCACACAAGTCCGACTGAATTATAACTCGTTCTCGTATCTTCACACACCACTGGTTGAATTCTCACTCAATTCAACGCGACGTCGTCACACGACTAACTTAACTCGAACTCCGAAAATAACGTATCTTCATACACGGCTGACTGAATTCTAACTGAATCCTCGTTGCTCGCTTTATCTTGCCTTTTATATTACTGTATCAACAGTGTGATGAATGCCCTTGAAGGATGATGACGACCTTCGGGAACAATCCAAAAATGTAAACAACTTGTTTCCATTTTTGTTGTTCGTGTATCTTGTTTACTTTCGTCCAGGCAGAGTTGTTGTTGTTTTGTTTGTTTGTCTTTCCGCTATATTTTTTATACACGGACGTTGTTGCTATATTTTTGTTTATTCATCGATCTTGTAAACAAGCCTGTTGTTTTTGTTGCTATATGTTTACTCATTCGTTGATCACGTGAACAACTGCATTGTTTTGTTTTTGGAGCTTTTGTTTATCATTTTATGTGCGATCAAGTCCATTGTGTTGTTTTTGGAGCTTTTGCTTATTATTTTAACAACACCATTTCCATTTTCGTAACAATATTTACTTAAAAATGATTCGAGTAACTCGACTAATCCCATTCATCAAAATTTACAGTCTTAGTTGTTATTGCATTTACAAAAAAAAAAGAATAAAAAAACACATAAGCAAAAAAGACACAACAGCAAGCAGAGCAAACACACAACCTTTTAGTAAGTATTTTAGTGTACGTACGGTATTCATATTCATTCGTTTATATTGTTTCGTATTTACCTTTTTAGAAACCTTTAAAATATAAGTTCGTTGATTGCAAACAAATTAAAAACAAATTTGTGTTTAGTTTCAATTAAACTGTTTATTGTACGCACTATTTATGTGTGCCACTGTTTCCAACTTATACAACGTATACAACAATAACTGCTTGTTCGATATTATTTTCTGCTCACACCCTTTGCGTAAGCAACAACACTTGTTCGTTAGATCTGTATAGCGGAGATCTTCAAACCATGACTGTTTTCCAGGGTTTGTATTGCTTGCTTGAAATTAGCAAAAGCACCTAAATTTCTGCTATGCTTAAAGTTTTTCTGCAATTGTACCCAAAGCAAAAGCAAACAGCAAAGCAGAAGAAACAAAAATAAACTGATTAGCTGTAGTGGTACAGTGAAAAGTTTTCTGCTAACGCAGTCAAGCACAACGATTAATTTCACAGCGATCCCTACTGCTTACAGCATTTCAGCATTTCAGCATTTGTGGTTTCTCTTGTGCTTTTGCTGTGCTTTTTGCTGCGCTCTTTTACTTTGCAAGCACTGTTTAAATTATTTTTTATGTTTGAAATTAACTGTGTGTTTACACCATTCTCTTTGAAATGTTGTACAATGTACATATGTACATTGTTAATGTACACAGTTAATTTCAAACATAAAAAATATCTTAAGCAGTGCTTGCAAAGTAAAAGAGCGCAGCAAAAAGCACAGCAAAAGCGCAAGAGAAACCACAAATGCTGAAATGCTGTAAGCAGTAGGGATCGCTGCGAAATTAATCGCTGTGCTTGACTGCGCAAGCAGATAACATTTCACTGTACCACTATAGCTAAACAGCATTTTTTTTTATTTTTTCACTTTGCTGTTAGCTATTGCTTGTTTATTTTCTCTTAGTTATAGTTAAGCAAAAAAGCAAAAGTGAAACACAGTGAAGCAAAAACAAACACTGCTGTTTTCTTCACACGCAACACGTCTTCACACAAGACTGACTGAATTCTTGCTGCTAGTCATCTGCTTTGCTTTGCCTTTTTATAGGCCTACGCAAACAGTCTGACGAACGTTCTTGAAGTAGAATGTTTGTGTTCTCGCTTTTTCAAGAACTTTATCGCGACTTCATTGTTGTTTGTGTATTTTGTTTACATTGCTTGTTGTTGCGTTCGCTTGTAACAAGTTCGTTGTATTTGTGTGTGTGTGTGTAGCTTTTGTTTATCATTTTAAGGTTAAACGATGGTAAACCGTTTCCATTTTCGTAACAATATGTTGAGTTATGGAGAGTTCGTAATCAACAACATCATATGTGTTGTTAAGTATGAATATGATGAGTACTTCAAACTTTGAATAGAGATTGAGTATGGGTTCCATGATATTAAAATAAGTATGAATGCGTATAAGTACCAGGTTCAATGATATTAAAATAAGTATGTATGTATAAGTAGTATTAAAATAAGTATCAGAAATTATGAGTATAATTCGATTCTACTTAGCTTTTTGAATACTCATTGCTGACCTCTGCTCTAATCTGCCTACAGTGATCGCTAAATATTAATCACGTTGATGTCATAAGCAAATTATACTTTTGCTAAGAATAAATGCAATTTAGATGCGCATTTTTCTTTCTTATGGGAGCTATATTCATAGTTATGCAGCGCGGTAAATGGAAATAATTTCCATTTTATAAGAACAAAATTATATAAAGACCGAGAGAGAGAGAGAGAGAGAGAGAAAAAGTGAAAGAGAGTAAATGAGAGTCAAATGTCAAATTGTATCGAAATCTATTTCTTTGATGACAGTTTTGCATTTCATTGAGTATCAAATGAAAGTTAAGTTAAAGAGAAAAAAAAATATAAAATGTAATACGAAACTATTCATTTTCATTCTCATTTTCATTTTCATTTCCATTTTAATATTAATTTCATTTCATTTCATTTGTATTCAACATGTTTCTTAAAGTTTCTTGTATACGTTTTCGTTTCTGTTCACTGTTTCTAATTCAATTCAACTGCCCACTCAATTTGCTGTGAAAGAAACGGAAAAATGTGAAATAAATGAGTCTCGATTTTGTCATCAAAATTAAATTTTTGTTTTCTTACTGTCATCTAACTATGAACTGTAAACCAGACTCCTGGTATGCGTGAAGTATTCAAATTCTTGCCAATATTTTATTTCATTTCTCTCTCTCTTTCTCCTTCTTTCCTTTTTTTTTTTCTTGTTTCTTTGTTTGCAACAACTACTACAAATAGTAATTCGTCTTTTATCATAATCATCAGTTGGCTGATTGTGTCTGTCTGTCGTCATTATCTGTTTTCCTTTTTTTTCTTTCATTTTTTTTTGTCGTCTATTATTCTGTGTAGCACAACGCGTATGCGTTTAAACGTGGCAAGAGACTGATGAAATGCATGAAAACATTATAGTTTTCTCGTGAAAACTATTGTATTTGTTGTATTGCTTCATAAATACTATTGTGGTGGCGTACAATCATTCGTTGTTAATGGTTTTAGCCATTTGCTAGAACAATCGCTTTTCACAATGACAGTGAGAGAAACAATTTTGCTTTCTTTTGAAAAGCATAAATGCCCTCGACTGCAGAATTCGAAAAAAATATTCCGATTTTTTGACTTGAGTAAGTCTGATTCGTCGAATAAGGATCTGGAGACGTAAATATTTCATTTTTTTTTTGTTATTAAACGGTTGCAAATCTATCATATGCAGCGAAAAGAGAGCACAAAGTGAAGTTACCGGCAATACTTAGTTGATGAAATTTGTTCCTTAAAATATCGTAAAACGTTTGATGTGAGTTAAAGCTTTTGCCAATAATTCTATCACTTTTGACGAGCAATTTTTCGTTTTTGGCTGTCTTGAGCAGTTTTAACAATGCCGTCGCTGGTTAAATTTACTAGAAATGTTGACTGAATAACGATTGAGTCCAATTACAAAGACCAATCAGTGAGCAGGTCGTAGTAGTTTGGTTGAAGTCACCGTGGACTAATTGGTGGTGTGTTGCCTTACTAAACGAGAGGTCATGAGTTCAAATCACAACTCTGATATCTCAAACGAAATGTGAAAAAATATTTCTTCGGCGTCTTTCTCTCAGCAGTCTTCTGGCAAAAGCTGTGACAGTAAATAAAATGCCCATCAAAAGTGTCTCAAATATGTCGTACGGAGACGTAACTAAACTGTGGATTCTGGCATTCAGAAATAAAATAACACACACAACATGAGCGGTGTGAGAAGCTAGGTTGTAATCTTGGCTAAAAGGTTGTTATCATCAATTAGCTGAATGGAGCCAATTATTTTTAATTTTTTAATGTGTTGCTCACAAACAGCGCATAATTTGTGAAACCAATTTTTTTCTTTTCAGTTGAAATTCTGACATTGACGAAAATGGATCGCTTAACTATCACACAACGCATACAAATTATCAAAACCTATTAAATAAATGGTGATTCTGCCACAGCCACGTATCGAACAAAATTTTCTTCAGCGATGAAGCACATTTCACACTCGGTAGGTATGTTAATAAACAAAATTGTCGTATTTGGGGTTCTGAGAATCCTCAAGTAATTGAAGAGAGGCCATTATATCCAGAAAAAGTCACTGTTTGGTGCGCTCTTTGGTCCGAAGGTGTGATTGGACCTTACTTCTTCGAAAACGACGATGGAACGACTGTCACCGTCAATTCGGAGCGTTATGGTCATATGATAACCGACTTTTTTTTGCCTGCTATTGAAGAATACGACTTGGAGAATATGTGGTTTCAACAAGACGGTGCCACATGCCACACAACTCGAGCGAATATGGCTTTATTGCAAGAGACATTTCCTGGCCGCGTAATTTCTCGCCGTGGCGATATCAACTGGCCACCAAGATCATGCGATTTGACACCATTAGACTTTTTTTGTGGGGCTACGCGAAAGACCGTGTTTATGCAGATAAACCTTCAACTCTTGAGCACTTAAAAACCAACATTCGTCAAGTTATGGCTGAGATACCGCCCAATATGTGTCAAAAAGTGGTCGAAAATTACCCCAAAAGAATCAATGCTTGCAACACTTCGCGTGGAGGTCATTTAAATGATGTAGTGTTTCACACATAATGTCAACGTTCAAACCTTACAATAAAAAAGAAATATCATGAAAAAAATATTTTATATGTGTTTTATTTACGTTTACTTTTGAAACCACGAAATGGATAACCCGGTATCCTTTTTTGGAAATTAAAATCATCATTGTCCCGTAAACAATTTGTTAAAATTTAAAAAGTTTGAAAAAAAGTTCAAATTGAGGGTCACGCAAGATCAAAAGACTCAATGGTTTATCACTTCTTGATATGCTACTCCTTTGACTTCTGGGATCTCTTAAGCATACTTAATACTGACGTCCGCTGTAAAGGTGGCTACTTTGATTTGCTGATGTGCTTAAGTTTTAAGTAACAGTAACAGAAATTGAAAAACTTAACACAAACTAAGTTGACAACACCTTTGGAGACTTCTACTGTGCTGGGAAAATTATTTCTATTACTAATGCAAGTGTAAATTGAAGCAGGTGTCAGATTTATTATAAAAAAATGTTAACACAATCTATTTGAGAATGATTTTCTCTCAGTGTATCCATTCGCTTGATATCATCAACACCAAATAGTCCATTGATGTGTCGATTGAAAAAAGCGTGTATTTTTTTTTTTTCTTTTGCTTTGCTTTGGGGGGAACTGCTGGAATGCTGGTGTCATTGGAGTGGTCAAGAACCGAAAATGGTTTCGTTGGCATTTTATTTCAATTACCATCTTTTTTATATTTTCTCGCATTTTATTATTAAAAAATAAAATAAAATAAAAAACATTTCTTTCCATTACCAAATATAAAATGTAGCAGTCCCCTACTTTTGCATTTATTTCTTAATTTTGTGTTTTCTTTTTTGGTATTAAAAAAGAAAGAAAATAAAGAAAGAAACTTTAAGCAGATTAGTTGGTTTTGATTATTATTTATATTTTCTCATTTTATTTATTTATTTATTTATTCTCGTTTATTTGATTAAAATTGTAATTTTAAAGGGGATTTTGGGCAATCATAAGAATGTCTCTTTAAAAAATCATTTATTTTTACACTCAAAAGGGGAACACTTTAATGTGACCGAGCCAATGCTAATGCTAATGGTAATGCTAATGTTTCGCAGGGATTAAATCTTCAAGTTCATTAAGTATAGTAAAGTGTGGTGTGTGTCTTTAATGTGTGTGTGCGCTGCCCTTGAGTCACATTCGAAATCCAGAAAACAATAATTCAAATGCCTTTTTATCTAAAGGGTTTTTTTTTTTTTTATCAGTAGACCGTAATAGAAACTAAAAATAGAAAGAAAATGAAAAAAAAAACTTAATAATAGAAATAGAAATAAAGAGTAAAAGAATGAATAAAATGCAAAAAGAATGGAAAATAATGGAAAATAATAAAATTATCTATTTGAGGCAGTTTAGTTTTTTTAAGCGATTAATCCCTTAAGAATTGTCTCATCATTTATTATTGACTGTAGTCGCAACCAAGCAATGAAAAGAAAACAAAAATAAACCACCAAGTTTACTTATATGATAATACTTATGTATATGTGTGTGCATATGTGTGTGTGTTTAAGAAAAAGGGACTGTGTTATTAGGTTAACAGTTTATCAATGAATGTCAGCCATACAGTCAGTCCGTTGAATATCAAACTAGTTACAAAAACAACACAACATAAGGACACAATATTAGGAAAGATTCAAACTGTACAAAATAAAAGCATTTTCTGTTTCAGCAAGTAAATCACAATTGCCTTTAAGTGTTGTGTGGTGTGGTGTGGTTGGTTACAGCAGACCCAGTGTTATACAGCAAGAGAGCTTTACTGTTAAACTTGTTTCTGTTAAAATGTTTCATTACCGTTATTATCTCTCTCTAATACTGGGTTTAGTTTAATAATGGCACATGCCCACTATCGGCTTGACATTTTGGCGCCAACTTGTTGTTGTAAAATGCCTCTCAATTGCTGAATTGAATTTCCGTTTTCTGTAAAAAAAAAAAACTGATTGCGGTTATTTTACCACTGTTCACTGTTTATGTTATTGTACTGTTATGGCTTTAAGTGGCTGCTAAGAAATGTTACCATCATCATTGTCCTCGTGTACGATTATGTTGTTCGTTTTTCAATGTCTTTACAAACGATTAACGAACGCATGCATCCTTTATTCTGCCTGTTATATTTTTATTTTTACTGTGTTGTGTTCTGTTGTTTTGTTATTGTTGTTGTGTTGTGTTGTGTTGGTTGCCAGTCTATGTCTGTGATTTCAGTGTTTTGTGTTCGTTTTTTCTTTAATATTTTCTGTTAAAGCATCCTGTAATTTTGTGTGTGTGTAGGTGTGTATGTGTTTTTAAAGCACTGACTGTATTTGTGTTTGGCACAAGACATTTTCTAGTGTTGCAGGCCAAAGTTTAGTGTTGTTTTAGCCGCGTACGAATCTAGTTACTCTAAAGGACAAACAAGTCAATAATAAAAATTGACTTAAAAAATTAATTAAAAAAGAAAAACAAAAAAAAAAAAAAATAAAAAAATTTGTATTTTAATTCAAAAGGAAAAGGGGAAACATAAATCGCTTAAAAAACATAGTTAAAAATAAAAATATTGTAACCGTCGGTTAATAATTTTAAAATAAATCAAAGAAATTATTGAATATCAATTATTTTATCAATTAAAACTTAATTTTACAATTAAAAAAGAAAAAAAAAAAAGCAAAAGAAATACTTAAAAAAGATTTTTTTTATAAAAATTAAATGAAAAAGTTCTTTATGTGAAAAAAAAAAAATTAAAAAAATAAAAATTAAAAAAATAAGAATTTTTTATGTTTAAATATTCAACAAGTTCGGCAAATATTCTTTTGAAATTAATTTTAAAAATACCATCAAATAAATGCACATAAATTCATAGAAAATCATTTGGTTTACAAATGCATTTCCAAATAATTAAAAAGTGAGTGTTAAAATATGCCGAATCTTCTAAAAAAGTTTTAAAATTTTATTAGAAATTCCATTAAAAAAAAAAGAAATTTTAATAACGAAATTGTATGCCTAGACAAAAAATCGGATTACAAATCAGCAAATCGTCAAATGGCAATCACTAAGCTTTTGTTGATGAATTATTATTGGCTGGATGTTAAGCAAAATTCGTGTAAGTTTTGTGTAATATTTACACGAAGAGTATACCAAAATATGTGAATTTACAAAACGTTAGAAAATTATTTCATAAATCATAAACCATTATCAGGGGTTTTTTTTTGATATTTTTACCACTATAAATAGCTATGATAAGTTGTGATGAAACTTAAAGTAAAATTTTTAAATTTTGTTCTTCCTTTTAATATTTAAATTACTTTCAAAGTCTGCAGCACAAGTTTTATATACATGCATACATAATTTTTTTTTTTTTTTTTTTTTTTTTTTTATGAAACCAGCACTCAGGGGATGGCCCCTACTCATGCAGTGCATTGTGCAGGTTTTTTAGGAAAGGTGGAAAGGGGGAAGATGCGAACGAATGCGAATG
The DNA here is from genome assembly GCA_927399465.1 of Sarcophaga caerulescens. NCBI lineage: Eukaryota > Metazoa > Arthropoda > Insecta > Diptera > Sarcophagidae > Sarcophaga > Sarcophaga caerulescens. Next base: position 3,144,335 of record OV656872.1, read on the forward strand.
CTGCTAGGTGACTATAAAATGGCCAGTGCTATACCTTCACCATTAGACAGTCTACAGGCAATCGTCCCCAAGAAGCCCGCAGTTTCTCACACCACTTATGTTGTGTGTGTTAATTTTATACATAAGTGGCGGGACCTACAGTTTAAAGTCGACTCCGAACGACAGATTTTTTGAGAAACTGAGAAGAAATCGGCGAAAAAATACTTTTTTTATTTTTTTTTATTTTTGATGTCTGGCCTGGGACTCGAACCCTGGCTTTTACGTCTAATAAGCCAGCACACTACCTACTAGACCACGGCGACCCCTAATAATTGGTCATTACAACCCTTCAGTCAGGATTACGACCTAGCTTCTCACACCACTTATGTTGTGTGCGTTAATTTTATACATGAGTGGCGGGACCTACACTTTAAAGTCGACTCCGCACGACAGATATTTTGAGAAACTTTTCATGGCAATTTTATTTACTCTCAGAGTTTTTGCCAGAAATCTGTTGAGAGGAAGTCGCCGAAGAAATATTTTCATAATTTCGTTTTGATGTCTGACCTGGGATTCGAACTCGGGCCTTCAGTCTAATAAGCCAACACACTACCTACTAGACTACGGCAACGGTACGGCGACTGTTTACAAGTACAAGTTTTATATACAAATTTTAATTTTCAAATGTTTTTCTAAAGAAAACTATTGTAGTTATTGATGAAATAACTGAATGGTCAGCGCCCAAAGTGCTATTAAATAAAAATCCCACAATTTTAACGTTTTTTAACGTTTAATTTTCATTAAAATTGTTCCATATTGTAATTTGTAATTGCATTAGGAATACTTGAGAAGGTTTAATATCGGGTCCGCCATCTAACGTTTTTTTTTTCAACTAGTGCTTATTTCGTGAATGGTAACACTTAGCTCATGTCTGATTTGATAGATAATTAGTTTTATCCTTCCGCTGAACGAATATGGTTGTGTATACGCTTGAACAACGCTTTGAAATATTGCGACATTACTTTGAAAATCATGGTAATGTTGCAGAATACAAAACATTGCAAAACATAGTCAATGGCGATAGTTATCGGGCCATGTTGAACGAATTTTTGTTCACAAAAATTGAAGAGGAGGATATTATCAACATTTGGTTTCAACAGGACGGCGCTACGTGCCTTACAGCCGAAACTACACTCGATGTTTTGCGCCCTGTTTTTGAAGATCGCATTATCAGCCGTAGAGCTGATGTCGTTTGGCCACCTCGGAGCTGTGATTTGACACCGTTGGACTATTATTTGTGGGGTGCCGTCAAAGATAAGTGTTACGCCGACAAGCCAGAGATAATTGACGCTTTAAAGGACAATATTCGTGAAGCCATTTGTGAAATACAGCTGCACACAATCGATAATGTGCTTAAAAATTGGACCGATCGTGTAGGCTACTGCATGGCCAGCCGAGGCAGCCATTTGAATGAAATTTTTTTCCATTATTAACCGGAAGGATTGTACTTTCAAATAAAAAAAGAAATTTGAGAAAATATTCAGTAGTTTTTTTTTAAAGCATTTTCAAAAAAAATAAAGTTATTTGGCGGACCCTTTATTTTCAATCATCTCCGGCGAATAATAATTTTTAATACGAAAAACATCTCATATATGGCCTCCAGGATTGGGTTTAATTCCACAGAATTTAGTAACATTTGTTGTTGTGCGAAAATATAGCAGAGATATTTTCACACAAAAGAAATAAGCTTAGCGGACTAAAACAACAATGTTGAGATGATAATGTATTTAGTTGTCCTATTGACGAAATCAAATAAGGAGTGCGCACGAAAAAAACTGGACTTACACTTTTCGTTATAGAAATAAAACCAAGTGGCGGATTTTTTTCGTTTTATATTTCAATTAAAGTAAATAATATTTGAATTCTTTTATGTATAAAATTTTTTTCTGACAAAGGTCTTAGAGCATCCAACTTTTTGAGCCACTTTTCTTCCAGACATGTTAGGGTGTTTTTTGAAAAATACGTATTATTTTACTTGCTTTGTTTTGGTCGGCAAATCCAAATCCTCTTTTTCTTCCACTTCCACGCTTTCTCTCAATACTTAAAGACTCCTTATATTGTTTTATTCTTACCTTAGAAACTGTTTTTTGGTTAACACCTGCGAGCCTAGCAATCGTTTTTTGTAAGCGGCACGGTTTTTCATTGAAAATTTCAAATATTTTTTTACGACATTCTTGTTGGGTGCCCATTTTCAAAAAACTAATTTTGCTATTGCAATGACATTTAGCACGTGGATTTTGAAACAGATGACTAACAAAAACAATGTAACGGTATTCATTTTTTTCAATTATGATAAAAGTTATAAGCTTAAAAGTAGGCCCATTTTTTTTTTGTGCGCACTCCTTAGTAGGTGTCTTGTGTCAGTCACCAGATCTAAATGCTCTTGAAAATTGTTACTAGTTCTTATGCTCTCAATCCAAATAATCACGGTATTGATGTACGTATCAGAGAACAGCAATGAATCGTTTTTTCGCTACCCATAAGCACTCATGAAATTTGTAATATAAGAGTGAGTCAACAATATTGAAATTTAACTATGTAATCTGATTTATTCGTACTCAACAACTTTGATTGTATAAGTACAACGTAGACATCAAACTCATACCATTCGAAATATGTTTGATTCATAAGCCTACTCATTTAGATTCATAACTTTGGAAAAATACTTACAGTACTTATAAATTCATCAAGATTTATAGTCTTAGTTGTTTACAAATGTATTTACAAAAAAAGGAAAAAGACACATAAGCAGTATATAGTTTCCTTTTTCACCTGTGGCGTCACAACGGGCCGCTATGCGTGCTCAAGTGAGCTTTTGGTATCAAGGCTACCACACTAACCTAACCTAACCTTCCTTTTTTTTTTATCAAAAAATACGAAATTTACAATTTTCACAGAGCATATTAAAGTTTTTTAACACAATTGCAGTTGTTAGGCGTACCAAATCTTCTGTGTGGTTGTTATGGGATTTCAATTGTTAAATCACTTTTTAATATGCGCCCCATTATACAGTCACGCACTGCAGGTCTTTACCAAGTGAACAGTTTCTCGTGGTGATTTCCTTAATGATCACTGCGTTTACGTTTTCTTATATAGCCGACTTTTTAAAAATTCAAATCCTCAAGACAATTTTATATCCATTATTGGATTAATTCCATTAAATTGTTCTCTTTATTCAAGGGAAGTTTTGGAAAGCAATAATCATTACAAATGCTTGAAACAAAGGAAGTGTTGTGAAAATAAACTGATCCGTGAAATAAATTATTTGAATAGTTGTTCTATTTAAGGCTTCGCCTGTTCATAATGTTGAAATCAGTGATCTAAAGTCAAAATTAATTTTAAAGTGACGTTAGCAGCGTAACATCATCATTGATGCGTTTTCTTCGAAATGTCTTTAATTCAATTAAGGGAGCATATTTGCAAAATTTCCATTTTATAATATGGAATATACTTCATATACCATAAGGTTGCATAATACATATCCAGGATTGTCTGTTTGTTTATTTACATACATAACGTCAGGACTACGACTTAGCTTGTCACACCACTTATGTTATGTTGTGTGTGTTAATTTTATACATGAGTAGCGGGACCTACAACTTAAAGTCGACTCCGAACGACAGAATTTTTGAGAAACACGCAAACATAATAAATTGGCGAAAATCTACAAACTGTGAATTTGTACACTATACCGTGGTAAGCACTGGAAATTATTTAAATAACTCTGGTATTTGCCTTCTCTTATTCTGGTAACTTGCATATTTCATGATTTGAACCCTTTAACCAGATTTATTATTTATGGCATCCAACAGAGTTCATAGGTAATGATCTGGAAATTCTGATAAAAACTATGCATTTTCAAATTTTATAACAAGATTTTTTTAACTTCTTTTGCGTTTTCATTAATTTCATACCATTTTAAATAATATAGTGGTCTAGTAGGTGTGTTCGCTTATTAGACGTGAGGCCTCAGTTCAAACCCCAGGTCAGACATATCCAACTAAAACGAAAATATTGTTACAGTTTTAACCTTTTAAAAACGTTAAAAATATGAGTTCATAGATTGCAAATAAAATAAAAATATATTTGTGTTCAGTTTTAAATCAATTCTTTATTGTTCGCACAATTCCGTGTGCCACCTTTAACGATTTGACTTAACCAACAACAATTTACTTTAATTGTTATTCTTCCTTCACACAATCTTCCGCGTACACAATAACACTTGTTCGTTGTTCTTCTCTGCTTACAACCTTTTTTTTTTTGTAAGCAACAATACGGAGATCTTTAAACAACAATTCTCTTCGCAACGCAAAGTGTCTTCACACACGACTGACCGAATTTTTTTTTTTTTTTTTGTGAAACCAGCACTCAGGGGATGGCCCCTACTCATGCAGTGCATTGTGCAGATTTTAGGAAAATGGGTTATAGGAAGGTGGAAGAGAGGGAGTATAGTTTGTGGACATCTCAAGATGCGAACGGCAAGGAAACGAGTTGCTGCTAGGTGACTATAAAATGGCCAGTGCTATACCTTCACCATTAGACAGTCTACAGCAATCGTCCCCAATTTTTTGTTTACTATTTATCCGCTCTTTTTTTTTATACTGCATTTTGTTGTTGCCTTTTTTTTATACTGCACTTTGTTTTTGCTTGTTTACTTCTTTGTCCGCTGCACTTTGTTTTTGGCTGTTTAGATCTTTATCCCTTGTATTTTTTTTTATACTGATGTTGTTGCTATATTTTTGTTTATTCATCGATCTTGTAAACAAGTCCATTTGTTTTTGTTTTTGGAGGTTTCGTTTATCATTTTTAAGAACACCATTTCCATTTTCGTAACAATATGAAAAATTATTTCTTCGGTGACTTAATATCAGCAGATTTCTAGCAAAAACTCTGAGAGCAAATAAAAAGTTTCAAAAGTTTCTCAAAAATCGGACGTTCGGAGTCGACTTTAAACTGTTGGTCCCGCCGCTCATGCATAAAAAATTAACACACACATTAGGAGTGGTGTGAGAGACTAGGCCGTAATCCTGACTAAAGGGTTGTAATGACCAATTATGTATGTATGTATGTATGTAGTACAGCCTCTAATTAACAATTTTAGTGTTTAAATTGATGGTGTTTTCTTTTCTACAAAGAAAATGTCACCCTCTTACAAGGTACATTAAAAAATTTTTGACCAACCCTGTTGTAATGTCATTTTTTATTTGAGAAGAACATAATACAAATATTAAAAAAGGGTATGCCCTGTGTTTACCACTTATTAAGAAAATGAATAAGGAAATGCCAATTTGTTCAAAGGTGTTGCCAGATCGCTAATTTTTCGACTTAATTTTTTGCACGCTTTTTTTATAACAGAAAAAAAATATTTTAACACTGTTCTAACATTGAATGCAATTTTTTATATTGCTGACCATGTAGCTTTAATAATGTAATATTTCCTTAAGATTACTCCACAACACAATGAAAAAATTAACTTCAAATTGGATAACAATACCAGGCGACTTTTTTTAAATTTCATCTGGCAGCTCTATAAATAAACAAAAGTCATCTGCTTTACAGGGCATTACCAGCACTCTCGATTTATGCAGGGCATAAAATGCAATGCCCTCCACCATTGACAAGTGCGATTTATTTAGAATAAAACATACCACCCTTTTTGAGGGCGAAACATTTTAAAGAAACAAACACAAAATTGCATTTTGCACATGCAGAATGCACATTTTTTGGTAGAAAAGAAAACACCATTATTTTTCTTCAGTTAATCATGATTGTAAGCATGACAGTGAGCATATGTTTGAAGCAGGGCCAATAGCATAAATTGTAAGAAATCACATTGATTAACTACAAGTCAAGATTGATGAAAAAATTTGCGAAAACATATAGAAAGACTCCATCCAGCCGAACGAAAAGGCAACATAATTTTTCTTTAAAAATGAAACAAATTTTTCCTTTCACACTCTTGGTTTTTTTTTTTGCCATTTTGTTGTCCTTAAATGCAAAAATTAATTTCCGTTTTAAAATAAAAACTTTAAGTGCTTCTCTTAAAAATCTTAATCTTCTTTTTATGAAAATTAAAAACCGTCATTAAACATCTTTTTTTTTTTGATAGTTTTTTTTTAAATGTTAATACAAATTGGTCCGCTTTGTAAGGAAATCTCAGTTAATTTTTTTTTTTTTTTTTGGTGAAATTGTCTTCATAATTTTGGTCGTTCGTTTGTTATTGATAAAGTGTTTATTAGAGTGACGTAAACAAATTGCTTCAAAGTGTCCTGCCGAAATACCAGGATAAATTTTTACAAAAAAAATAATTGAGGAAATTTACTTTACGTTACCAAAACTGAATTAGTTTTAGAAATACGAGTATGTGTGTATATATGTATGTATGTGTGTCTGTGTGCATGTTCGAGACAACAAAAACAATCCTGGTAATAAATTAAATACTCAAAAGGCAACAAAAACTGTTACAGGAGAGCACACGAGTGACAAAAAGAATGTTTATGGCGCTGTGAGAGAAGCCAACCGAAACAATCCAGTCAAGCAGGCAACCAAGCAAGGAGTTTCTTAAAAATGCTCATGTACATGCAACATTAAAATAATCCTGCCACAAAAGTTTCTTTTTCATTAGCATTACGGTACATTTAATTTTTCTGTCTCTCCCTCTCTCTCTCTTTCCTGTTTATCGTACGGCATTACCAACGTCGCTGACGGTTTTTATTTCGCATGGCTTTTATGGAGTGCATGTGACACTGAGAGTAGCAATGAAATGGTTTTTATTGTTTCTTTTTGTCCTTTTTGTTGTTGGTTTTTTTTTCTTTTCTTTTGCCAACATAAATTGCGAAAGTTAATGTTGATTATTATGACGACAATGAGTTTAAAATATTTCCTATCATGTTGCACATGAAATAATTGAAATTTTGACAGTTTATTTGGCTGTAGCACTCAAGTTTCTAATTTTATTTTTTTTTATTTAACTGACTGCTAAAGTTACAGGGTTTTTTTTTCTTTTTTGAGTTTCTTAAACTCTTAATGCAAGTCATATAATTGTGTTGTTGCAACTTATAAGTATTAGATGTCGCATTTGCATCATTTGTGCTCATTATTTTTCATTATCTAAACTGTAAACTTTTTAGTTTTTAATTTTGATACTAAGCGTACTCACATAGCTGATCAGATACATACAGTGGCTCACAGCTTATTTCAACGAACACCTTTAAAAAAAATTAAGCTCGTATAATTTCGAAACGAAACAAGATATTAAAAAAATTTGAATAAGAGTTTATAGGATATGTATAAAAATTTAAAAAAAAAGTTTTATTCAGTTTCAAATATACACTCTAAAAAACTTACAAACTAAAAACCAAAAGTATAGGAACAGAATCAGTCACAGCTTATTTCAACCAGCTACTTTTAAGATCAGTTAAATTGGCATCACCTCCCGAATAGCGGTAAATTTCCAATCAATTTTGTAGTCACGTGTGCATTTATTTTTCTAAATTAAGATTTAGAGTGATTTCGATATTTACGAGGCCAAGAAGCGTATTTTTTGACAATGGGACGACGTACTACAATAGAAAAGAGGGAAATAGTTATTAGCCTTTTTAAAAACGGTCATTCTCGCCGAAAAATTGCGGAAATGGTTCGCCTTAGTGACTCCACAGTGCAAAGCATAATACATCGGTTCGTGCATGAAAATAGGATACATGATAAGGGCAGAAGCGCGCCCAATAAAATTTTTAATGCAAGTGATGAGCGGTACATTGTCAGAAAAATAAAGCAAAACCCGAAGATCTCCGCTCCTAAACTAGCTACAGAAGTAAAAAATTAACTCAACAAAACATGTAGTGCAGAAACTATTCGCCGCGTTCTTCGAAAATACGACTTCAATGGTAGAGTAGCCCGAAAAAAACCATTCATCAGTAAGAAAAATCAAGCAGCACGCCTCAAATTCGCTAAGGAACATATTTATAAGGACTCAAGCTTTTGGGAATCAGTTATTTTTGCGGATGAGTCCAAATTTAATATCTTTGGTTCGGATGGTCAAACTTAAGTCTGGCGTAAGCCCAATACAGAACTGCAAAATCAAAATCATAAACCGACAGTCAAACACGGTGGTGGCAGTGTCATGGTCTGGGCTTGTATGTCAATGAACAAATGAACAAAGATATGTACCTCGACATTCTAAAAACCAATTTACTGCAAAGTGCGGAAAATCTGGGTATAAGTGATCAGTTTCGGTTCTACCAGGATAACGACCCGAAACATAAAGCAAGTATCGTTCAGGCATGGTTTATTCGGAACTGTCCCCACTTGATACAACCGCCAGCACAATCACCTGATCTAAATGTAATTGAAAATTTATGGGCGATTTTAGATCAAAACGTCCGCCAACACCAGATCTTGAACAAGAATGACCTCAAAGCAGCTCTGAAAGAGGAATGGGCAAAAATAACCCCCAAAACCACTAGAAAGTTAGTGGAATCGATGCAAAAAAAGGCTGAAAGCTGTAATTGAATAAAAAGGAGGTCATACTAAATTTTGAAATTAAAACTATTGTTTAATTAATCATTTAATTGTTTGTTTATAGTAAGTGGTTGAAATAAGCTGTGACTGATTCTGTTCCTATATTTTTGGTTTTTAGTTTGTAAGTTTTTTAGAGTGTATATTTGAAACTGAATAAAACTTTTTCTTTAAATTTTTATACATATTTTATAAACTCTTATTCAAATTTTTTTAATATCTTGTTTCGTTTCGAAATTATACGAGCTTAATTTTTTTTAAGGGTGCTGGTTGAAATAAGCTGTGAGCCACTGTATGTACTACATATACCAGAAATCAGTTTTTTCGCTACTTATAAGCATTCATGACATTTTGAATATAAACAATATTGAAATTTAACTATGTATTCTGTTTCATTCGTAGTCACTACACAACGTTGTGCAGGTTGCCATGAGTATGCGTACAACGTTGACATCAAACTCATACCATTCGAAATGTTTTTGATTCATAAGCCTACTCATTTATGGTGTTTTCTTTTCTACCAAAAAATGTGCATTTTATTAACGCAAAATGCAATTTTGCGTTTGTTTCTTCTTATGTTTTATTCTAAATAATTTGCACTTGACAATGGTGGAGGGCATTGCATTTTATGCCCTGTATAAATCGAGAGTGCTGCTAATGCCCTGAAAAAGCAGATGACTTTTGTTTATTTATAGGGCTACCAGATGAAATTTAAAAAAAGTCGCCTGGTATTGTTATCCAATTTGAAGTTAATTTTTTCATTGTTTTGTGGAGTAATCTTAAGGAAATATTACATTATTAAAGCTACATGGTCAGCAGTATAAAAAATTGCATTCAATGTTAGAACAGTGTTAAAATATTTTTTTTTTTGTTATAAAAAAAGCGTGCACAAAATTAAGTCGAAATATTAGCGATCTGGCAATACCTTTGAACAAATTGGCATTTCCTCATTCATTTTCTTAATAAGTGGTAAACACAGGGCATTCCCTTTTTTAATATTTGTGTTATGTTTTTCTCAAATAAAAAATTACATTACAACAGGGTTTGTCAAAAATTTTGTTAATGCACCTTTTAAGAGGGTGACATTTTCTTTGTAGAAAAGAAAACACCATTAGATTCATAACTTTAGAAAAATACTTATAATACTTACTTAAATGATTCGAGTGACTCGAATTATTCATCAAAATTTATAGTCTTATAACGTTTTCGTTTCTGTTAAAAAGTGTTGCCCAGTTAGATGGCAACAATATTAAAATTTTACAATTACCCTCCAAATGTGTAACATTTTTTTGTCAGAAAAAAACACAATTATGCAACCCTAAACTTAACAGCTGTTTTTTTTAGAAATATGCAAACATTTCTAATTCGGGACTTTTTGGTTTTGTAAAATGTATAAGCAAATTGGCAAATAATTTCAAACTATAAGGAATGGAAAGTGATACAAACGAATCTCCAACTACATCAAAGAGGATTCTAGTTACAATGTAAGATCTAAAAAAAATTGTTTAATAGACAAAAAATATTTGTTTTCTTTGAAATAAAAATAGTATTCTTCTTGTAAAATCAAAGAAAAACATAAACAAAAACCAGCTGTTTACTGTGGGTAATTTCTCACCCTATGATTTGATAAAGGGTGAATAATGTTACACTTTTTCACTTTTTATGGGTAACATTTTCAGAAAAAAACACAATACTTACATTCAGGGCTGCCTTTTTCTTAGAAACGAACACAAAAGGGTAATTTAAGGGCAAAAGGTAATAAAAATGCAACACTTTTAACCAGAAACGAAAAAGCTATTAGTTATTGCTGCATTTAAAAAAAAAATGAAACGGACACCTAAGCAAAACAGAGAAGAGCAGAAAGCAGAGCAAACACACAACCTTCTTTAGTGAGTATTTTAGTGTTCGTAGGCGATACGTGTTGTTAAGTGTGAATGTGATGAGTACGAGTACTTTAAACTTTGGTTATGAATCGAGAGTTTCCATGATATTAAAATAAGTATGAATGAGTATAAATATCAGAAATTATGAGTATAATTCGATGCTACTCATCTTTTTGAATACTCATTGCTGATCTCTGGTGTATACTGAATCATTATTAAGACTTCAAATGTACGCAAACTTTAATTCGTGCCATTCCTAAGATTGTATATGAAGTTTTCATTGTCATTTTCGAAACAATTCTTGTGATAAGAATAATTACAAGCACACATATGTAAGTATTATTTGATTGCATGTAGAATACAGTGGATTGTTTGATAATTAACTAAAAGAAAACAAAACCAAGCAAAATAAATCATAAAAAAAATCTGTTTAACGAAATTGAATTTTCATTTCCTATGAATGTAGCCACCGAAATATGAAAGCAAAACAGTGTTTTTTTTATTACAAATTTATGTTTAAGAAACTGTCGCTTCCAAAACTAAAGAAGTTTATCTGTTTTTGTTGTTGGCAAAAAATATAAGAAAATTAATAATCCTGCTAAAGGATAAAAGAAACTCAACCAAAAAAATGAAAGAAATTTACACATATGTACACATACACACTGCCTGCATACATTCAATGTGAACGAAATGAACGAATTTTATTCAAATAACGCACTGCTTTCTAGAAGGAAAACAAAAAAAAAAAAGAATCGTATAAGATTGAAGGTCCTTTCGTTTTGCATAGGAAAAACACATGCAGGCAATCATAAGTAAGTCAACACTTGGTGAAGTGAGTTTATAACAGAGAGAGAGAGAGAGAGAGAGTGGGAGAGTTGTCTTGTGCCAAATAGAGAAGAATTTTCATGAACATTATCGTTATCATCAGTTGTAGTCGTGTCGTTAGTAGAAAAGCGATGAATGCTGATGATGCTGACTAATGATCGTTACTTTTAGCCATTCATTTTGACAGTCACGAATTGTATTTTGTAGAGATAGAGAGGCATTATTGGCAGACGTCGGCACAAAGAGAACATGATAAAAATGTGAGTGTATTTGTGAGAGGCATGTGTATATCCCAGAGGAAAATTGTTAGTAATATTTTCAAGTGTACCTAATATTTTCAAGTGTAATCTAATAATATGTTTATGTAGTGGAAAATATAGAAAAAATGTACAGCACCAAATGCCTAAAGACTGCGTATTTAACTTGACAAATATTCTTCCAAAAATGGAGATCATTTCTTATTGTTATTAGTGAATCTCATTAGAAAATAGTGAATCCTACTGTAATTTTTCTTTGGGTGTATAATTGATATACAATAAAATTTCAAAAAGAAGCGACAAGAAGCGACAAGAACCTGCTTCACTGAAAGCTGACAACCAACTGAATGCATTTTTACGCTCTTTTTAACGAACATTGTTGATGTTTGTGCCCTATGTGTGTAAAAAGCCGAAGATTATCTTCCCCTGAGGGACATTGGTGCCGACGTTTGATTATTACATACATAATTGGTCATTACAACCCTTCAGTCAGGATTATTGACCTAGTTTCACACACCACTTATGTTGTGTGCGTTAATTTTATACATAAATGGCGGGACCTACAGTTTAAAGTCGACTCCGAACGACAGATTTTTTGAGAAACTTTTCATGGCAATTTTATTTACTCTCAGAGTTTCTGCCAGAAATCTGCTGAGAGGAAATCGCCGAAGAAATACTTTTTGTATTTTTGTTTCGATGTCTGGCCTGGGGCTCGAACTCTGGCTTTACGTCTAATAAGCCAACACACTACCTACTAGACTACGGCGACTTCACATTGATTATTATTGGCTTTTGATAAAAACAAATGTCTTGCCAGATTTGAAAGACTTTTCAAGCGATAGCATTTGCTGAAGGAAATCAAAGAATTTAAGATTTAAGTTTTTCTAATTAATTTTTTAAAACCATACAAGCTATTTGAAGTTTCATCTTCAAATGCAAATTAAACACATTTTTTGTTGTTAAATACGGCTCCCTCTAAGAGACGAATGAATATATTTTATTTTTTTGTTGGCAATATATACAGGGATTGGTTGCTTGTTATACCTTCTTGTTGTAACAATATATCGTCAGTAGTCCTATCATCATCAATAAGCAAAGAAAAATGTAATGTTTCAGCTGCATTTCATTAACACTATTCTAACACTGAATACAATTTTATTTTATATTACTGACCATGTAGCTTTAATAATGTAATGTTTCCTTAATGTTACTCCACAAAACAATGAAAAAATTAACTTCAAAATTGGATAACGATACCAGGCGACTTTTTTTAAATTTCATCTGGGCATTATCAGCACTCTCGATTTATACAGGGCATAAAATGCAATGCCCTCCACCATTGGCAGTGCAAATTATTTAGAATAAAACATACCACCCTTTTAGAGGGCGAAACATTTTTAAAAAACAAACACAAAATTCATTTTTTTAAATAAAATGCACATTTTTTTGGTAGAAAAGAAAACACCATAATTATAATCAGATGAGCCTAATGATGATGAGCCTTATTCAGTGCTCAAATTAATAATAATAATTTTATTTCTAACGTTTTTATTCCTGCATCTGTAATGTCCAAGAAAAGACAAAGAAAAGATCTTATGACAGGAAAGAAAAAAAATAAACATTTTTTAAAATAAAGAAACGCGAATTTTTTAGTGGGATTTTTTTTAAAAAAGTCTTAGCAAACTCCAGGTTCACTACTTTTTTTTTTACTACACATGCACTACAGTGACGTAGTGTAGTAGGCAGTGTGTTGGCTCATTACATGACTCAACAGATTTTTGCCAAAAACTCTGTGAGTGAAATAAAATTTCCTTGAAAATCTTTTCAAAAATTTGTAGTTCGGAGTCGACTTTAAACTCTGGGTCCCACCACTCAAGGATAAAATTAACACGTAGAACATAAGCGGTGAGATTGCAATTCTGACGAAAGGGTTGTTATGACCAATTAAATGAGTAAAATAAAATCGGTGCCTATTACTGTGGTTAATAAGGTTTGATTACCATTCCAACAGATGATAAATAAGGAGTGCGCACAAAAAAATCTGGACTTACACTTTTCGTTATAGAAATAAAACCAAGTAGCGGATTTTTTTCGTTTTATATTTCAATTAAAGTAAATAATATTTGAATTCTTTTGTGTATAAAATTTTTTTCTGACAAAGGTCTTAGAGCATCCAACATTTTGAGCCACTTTTCTTCCAGACATGTTAGGGTGTTTTTTGAAAAATACGCATTATTTTACTTGCTTTGTTTTGTTTGGCAAATCCTTTTTTTCTTCCACTTCCACGCTTTCTCTCAATACTCAAAGACTCCTTATATTGTTTTAAGTATTACCTTAGAAACTGTTTTTGGTTAACACTTGCGAGCCTAGCAATCGTTTTTTTTTGTAAGCGGCTCGGTTTTTCTTTGAAAATTTCAATTATTTTTTTACGACATTCTTGTTGGGTGCCCATTTTCAAAAAACTAATTTTGCTATTGCAATGACATTTACCACGTGGATTTTGAAACAGATGACTAACAAAAACAATGTAACGGTATTCATTTTTTTTCAATTATGATAAGAATTATAAGCTTAAAAGTAGGCCCATTTTTTTTTTGTGCGCACTCCTTAATTATCATAATTTCTTCGTCTTTTATTCCCTGCAAATAATTCAGGAAAGGGCTCTAACTTCCGTGCCTTCAGTTAGCATTAGTATCTGCATTGTCTACAGAAAGGTTAGGACACTAAATAGCTGAAAATTCACCCACATGTACAACAATTCAATGAATTTATACAGGAGGCCTTGTTGTTTTTCCATGCAATGGAAGATAATAATCATACACAAAGCGCGTGATTATCTCGAAAAAATGTATAAAAAAAGGGAGAGAAAAACTCCAAACAACTGCCAGTTTGAAAGTATTTTATTCCAGTCCATAATCGTTTTTTTTTTTTCTAAAGTTTCCAAAGTTTTACGATAGTTACGCCAATTAATTTCAATTATTTTGACAATTTATTCCCAGTTTTTATTATTTTTTTTTTCGAAACTCGATAACTTCTATGTTGACTGCTTTCTAATCAGTTTCGTTATTATTTGTGAATATTGAGTAACTAAATATTGAAATCCAATTGCTGTTAAGTATTGCTTAGTTCATATAATTAATTTCGCGTCTAGAATTATTTGTTTTTTTTTTTTTTTTTTGAAAATCCATTACAAAAGGCAAGAACAGTAATAACTAACACTTGACATCATAACATGGGGAAAACGTTAGAAAATCTGGCATGATTTTTAAATTTGTTGTATGTAAAGGAAATACAGAAAACCCATAAATATGAAATTCAATTCAATTTAAACAAATACATAAGTCAAGTGAAAGCGACAGCAAGAATGAGTGCGAGATCGAGGGAGAGAATACAAAATTAAAGAGCAAGAAATAAAAAATTCAAATTAAATTCGTTGTGAAAAGACGAAAGCAAAGATTAACACTCATAAATTAAACACATTTTTAAATATACACACATTCATACACGTACTATGCAATACACTCATACATACTCGTATACCATACGATTGTAAAACAAAAAGAAACGAAATGCTTATGAGAAGCAATAAAGTTAAAAGAAGAAGAAAAATGTTACTCATACTCCATCGTACATGAAAGTGTACTAAACAAACACAAACAAAGAAACAAACGGGAACGAACATGTTTCAATTGCAATGAAGAACGAAATTGTTGTCGGTAGGCTGAACTGAACACGGTCGGGTAGTTGGCAAACAAGTTACATAGTGTGTGATTACGTATGGAAGTGTGTGTATGAGTAGTTGTATTTATCATGCCTGTTTACAGTAACAACATGCTAATGTTGTTATTGTTGATATATACTTGCAAAAAGAAAAGCAAAAAGAGAAAAATAATAAAGTAATGCAAACGAAATAACTGAAGAAAATAGAAAAAAAAAAGAAAAATAAAAATACACCGAAATGAACAAAATGTTAAACAAAAGCAAAAACAACTGAAACAAAAGAGAAAGAAAGTATAAAAAAAGAAAACTTGTACACAAAGAACAAAAACAACAGGAAACGTATGTATATGCGTATGTGTGCATGTATATACCATATGTATAAGTGCATAAGTGTTCATGTGTGTTGTATTTGATTATAATTATCCTTGAACTTGAAGGCATTTACCATTATACGCCAGCCATACACGGGAATACGTTCGTGTGTGTGCTTCCATGTGTAACTTTTCTTTCTAACTCCGATTTGTTCAAAAAAAAAAAAACAAAAAACAAGAAACAAAATTATTACGGAAATAAAAATGCCTACCACATGGAAAATAGAAAAAAATTAAAAAATATTCAGAAAAGGAGTTTCTACCACTTTTGAATTCATTTTTTTTTTTCTTTCTTTCTTTCTTTCTTTGTGTCATTCCTTATACATTTTGGCAATCATAGGGCAATAGAGATCCCCAGAGTGCAACATTTCATTTCTGCTGATTTAGTTTCTCTTCCCAAATAATGCAAATTGTTTTCTAATATTTTCGTTGTTGCCCTGTTCAAGGTTACATTTATCAACAATAATAACAAAACAAAAATAATTTTCATATAGAAGGATTTTTAGAATAAATATTTGGAATTGCAACAACATAAGGCAACTCTTTCATTGTCACATCTACTACAACATCAAAGTGTCACTTTAAAATTTATTGAATTTCACTATGTATTACGAATGTTTTTCAAAATCTATTGATTTTGTTAACAACGAGAGTTATGTTGAGTAGAACTCAAATATATTTTTTTTTTATATTTCTTGAATCATCAAAACTTGTTTTATCTGACAAAAAATGTTTTTTTTTTGGACTTTACGCACAAATTTATTGATTACACAAACATTTCTGAACCGATGTCCAAAATTTAAACCTTATTAGAAAGGAGAGAGATGGGCCTTTAAAACGATATATGTATGTACATATATGCTGTTACTCAAATAGAAACAATGTAATATCGTTTAACACACGACAACAAATACACACTACTAAATACATCGAACTTGTTCTAAGTAAACCAACAACAACAACAACAAAATTTTCGAGAAGGCGAAACCCCGAACGTTCCACTTCAAGAACCTTAATCAGACTGATCACTTGCGTATATAAAACGGCAAGACAAAGCAGGCAACGAGTCAGTAAGAATTCAGTCAGCCTTGTATGAAGTTTCGTGTGAAGAAAACAGTCGTGGTTTAAAGATCGCCGTTGTAAAGATCTACCGAACAGTTGTTAGTGTTTACTCGAGCAGAAGTGTAAGAAGAATAGCGAATAAACAAATTATTGTTGTATCGTCAAGTTGTAAATAGTGGTACACAAAATTGTGCGTACAATAAAGAGTTCAATTGCAACTAAACACATATTTGCTTTTACTTTGTTTGCAATCAACGAACTCATATTCTAAACGTTTTTAAAAAAGTAAAAACGTAACAATACATACATATATTATTTGACTTCATATGCTATGAGGTTTGATGATCTAAACTTGACAAAGGGGATTTTTTTTTATATCGCAATGTTTGCGCAAAGCGAAATAATAATGTTTAAAAAACACAAATATTAGCCAACGTCAAATATTATCCATCAAAAATTCTGAAAATTTTTGAACTAAAAATTCATTTGATAAGATGACATACATATATAAAAAATATAGCACGACTGTTATACTATTTACATAATAACAAAGATAATTTTTGTACGATTTGATCAAACGAATTGTGAATCTCTTCACAAGATAATGCACTTTCAGAATGTCATCACTTATTTTATATTTTTTAATTAAATTTTGCAATTAAGAATAGCTAAACTTAAAAAAATGAGAAAAAATCATAATTTCCAAGTTTGCCCGATCAAAACATATTACATGTAAGTTTGAACCATATATTTATATATACTATTTTAAAGGCTCAGCTGTCCCCTTTTCAAAAAACTTTGGATTTTGAAAACAGGTTAAAAACTATTTCGGTAATCAATAATTTTGTGTGAAAAGATCAAAAATATCGATTTTGTCAAATAATACAAGTTTGGAGGGTTCAAGAAATATAAAAAAAAATATTTTTGAGTTCTACTTAACAAAACTCACAAACTACACTATGCCATTAGCTGGGTATATTTCATATTTTTTATTTTGTCTCAAAGTGTAATTTATGGGTTGGCGCATGAATATTTGATCGAAACTGAGGCCCGTGATTTCAAGTACATAAGTCGTGTGAGATGCTAGGTCGTAATCCTTACAAAAGCGTTGTAATGACCAATTATGTTATGTATGTAGTATGAGATCCATCATACTACGAAATTATTGTTGTATTCAGTCTTATTCCAGAAACAATGTTTACCTAATCTAGTGTTTTAATGAGTTTCGTTATTTTTTTTTTTTTTTTGGTAGCCTGCAAAGAAGTTTTTTTTTTCTTATGCAACATGACATAAAGATTTCTACTGTGTACGAGTATGTATTATATTCAATGGATAAAATGATGAACTCTTTTATGTTCGAATATTTATTGAAATATTGTTACAAATAAGATATTAAACTTAACATAACTACCCTACATTGTAGTGTTTTCTAATGTTTATTTCGAGTAAAGTTTTGCCAAAAAAAGCATTATTTTTTAACGAAATTAAGAGTTTTCCATTGGTTGTGTTACGCACTTGTATTTGGCTTAGAATATTTAGAAAAATATTTCATTGTATTGTGTTCACATTTGAATTTTTTTTTTGGCATTTGTGTTGTGCCAAAAACGTGTACAATTTAAATCAAGTGCCATCCATAAAAATTCATTTATTTGTGGCATGGCAAGAGGATATTTTTTTTAATATTTTAATTTAAATTTCAATTTCAATTTTTGTTTTGTTAAATTAAATTAAATTTCCGTTTTAATTATATGACTACATCTGATATGATGAATGAAATTTGTTTAAATTTTGTTTACTATTATCTAGCAGCCTGGCTTTTGAAGGACTTTCGAAAGTGTTTCTGAGTTAGCCGCCAGAAATACGAAAAAAAAGAAAAAACAAAATATAATGAAAAAATTTATAAAACGTCTAGATCTCAGCTACGAATCGGTTTTTCGCTACTCATAAGCGCTCATGAAATTTTGAATTTGAAAGTGAGTTAACAATATTGAAATTTAACAATGTACCCTGATTCATTCATACTCACCACTACAACGTTTATTTATAAGAACAAGTTGCAATGAATATGCGTGCAACGTTGACATCAAACTCATACCATTCGAAATATGTTTGATTTATAAGTTCAGGATGCAATGAGTATTCGTACAACGTTGACAGTGCACTCATTCAGATTCATAACTTTGGAAAAATACTTATAATACTTATAAATGATTCGAGTCAGTCGAATCGAGTCAACAAAACTTACAGTCTTATGGTGTTTTCTTTTCTACCAAAAAATGTGCATTGTGCTTGTGCAAAATGCCATTTTGTGTTTGTTTCTTAAAAATGTTTCGCCCTCAAAAAGGGTGATATGTTTTATTCTAAATAATTCGCACTTACCAATGGTGGAGGGCATTGCATTTTATGCCCTGTATAAATCGAGAGTGCTGATAATGCCCTGTAAAGCAGATGACTTTTGTTTATTTATAGGGCTACCAGATGAAATTTAAAAAAAGCCGCATGGTATCTTTATACAATTTTGAAGTTAATTTTTTCATTGTTTTGTGGAGTAACCTTAAGGAAACATTACATTATTAAAGATACATGGTCAGTAATTTAAAAAAATTGCATTCAGTGTTGGAACAGTGTTAAAAAAATTTTTTTTGGTTATAAAAAACAGCGCTCAAAAATGAAGTCGAAAATTTAGCGATCTGGCAACACCTTTCTCATAATTACATATTTTATTGAAAAAAAAATCAAAAAATACAACATATTTTTAAATCTAAAACCTTAACGTTAATAAATATAAAACATTTAATACGTACAAAACACTTTTTAAATTAATTTTAAATATTACACTATGCGACAAAATAAAAAAAAATTAAATACACCCGGCTAATGACTAAGTGTAGATTGTGAGTTTTGTTGAGTAGATCTCAAAAATACCTTTTTATATTTCTCGAACCCTCCAAACTTTTTTTATTGGACAAAAACTGTTTTTTTAGACTTTACGCGCAAATTTCTGTATTACTCAAACATTTCTGACCCGATTTCCAAAATTTAAATTTTGTTGGAAAGGGGAGAGATGGACCTTTAAAACGGTATACATATATCTATTATTTGACTTAATATGATATGAGTTTTGATGAGGTAAACTTGGAAAATTCGAATTTTTTTCATATTTTTTTAAGTTTGTCCGTTCATAGTAGCAAACTTTACATACAAAATATGAAATAATGATGACATTCTGAAAGTACATTATCTTTCGAAGAGATTGGCATTTCGTTTGATCAAATCGGACAAAAATTACCGTAGTTATTATATAAATAGTATAACAGTCGTGTAATATTTTTTATATATGACATCTCATCAACTGAACTTTTAGTTCAAAATTTTTAGAATTTTTGATGGATCTTGATTGTTTATCACAAAATGTGTCAATTTCACGTTTGAGCGACCACCAGAAATTGGCCAATATTTGCGCAAAGAGAGATGATAGTATTTGCAAAAAACACAAATATTAGCCGACTTCAGGAAGTCATGAAAACATGAAATTGACACATTTTGTATTAAACAATCAAGATCCTTCAAAAATTCTGAAAATTTTTGAACTAAAAGTTCATTTGATGAGATGACATATATAAAAAATATAACACGACTGTTATACTATTTAAATTATAACTACGGTAATTTTTATCCAATTTCATCAAATGATGACTCAATCTCTTCACAAGAGAACAGACTTTATGAATATTATCACTTATCCTATATTTTTTTATTAAAGTTTGCTACTATGAATGGACAAACTTGAAAAAATATGAAAAAAATTCGAATTTTCCAAGTTTACCTCATCAAAACTCATAGCATATTAAGTCGAACAATAGATATATGTTTTAAAGGTCCATCTCTCCCCTTTCCAACAAAATTTAAATTTTGGAAATCGGATCAGAAACGTTTGAGTAATCCAGAAATGTGAGCGTAAAGTAAAAAAAAAACAGTTTTTGTCAAATAAAACAAGTTTGGAGGGTTCGAGAAATATAAAAAAGGTATTTTTGAGATCTACTCAACTAACCGAACAACGTGGACTATGTAGTTAGTGGGGTGTATTTTCACTGTCGCACCGTGTAATTGGTCATTACAACCCTTCAGTCAGGATTACGACCTAGCTTCTCACACCACTTTTTTGTGTGCGTTAATTTTATACAAGAGTGGCGGGACATACAACGCCGATGGGTATTACATGGGTACCTGTCTGCGTGGACCTAATCCCATGGTGCTCTTAACACAGGGTGAAATGCAATGCGTCTACCAACGCCCCCAGATGTAACAGACTGTTACACCTGAGTACCAATTCGAAGCCATGTATTTGGACATGACTTCCCCCTTGGTTAAGAGCGGAGCCTATCTAAAACTCCTTCCGATCTTTGGGTCACGGCACCCGGTTGGCGGGACATACAGTTTAAAGTCGGCTCCGAACGGTAGATTTTTGAGATGCTTTTCATGGCAATTTTATTTACTCTCAGAGTTTTTGCCAGAAATCTGCTGAGAGGAAGTCGCCGAAGAAATAATTTTATATATTTTCGTTTTGTTCGAGATGTCTGACCTATGGTTTGAACTCAGGCCTTCAGTCTACTATTATTTACATTGAACTGCTTTTGAACAAATTGCCGTTTCCTCATCCATTTTCTTAATAAGCGGTAAACACAGGGCATACCTTTTTTAATATTTGTGTTATGTTCTTCTCAAATAAAAAATTACATTATAACAGGGTTGGTCAGCAATTTTTTTAATGCACCTTGTAAGAGGGTGACATTTTCTTTGTAGAAAAGAAAACACCATTAGTTGTTGTTATTGCATTTACAACAAAAGAAAACAGACACATAAGCAAAAAAGACAGAGCACCAAGCAGAGCCAACACACAACCTTCTAGTAAGTATTTTAGTGTTCGTATGCGATTCATACTTATTTTGTGCTTCATGTAAATGTTGAGTTATGGAGAAACGAAATCAACAACATCATACGTGTTGTTCAGTATGATGAATATGATGAGTACTTCAAACTTGGAATATGATGAGTAGAGGTTCTATGATATTAAATTAAGTATGAATGTGCATAAGTATTAGAAGTTTTTTTTTTTTTTTTTGGTGAAACCAGTACTCTGGGGATGACCCCTACTCATGCAGTGCATTGGGCAGGTTTTAGGAAAATGGGTTATAGGAAGGTGGAAGAGAGGGAGTAGTGTTTGTGGACATCTCAAGATGCGAACGGCAAGGAAACGAGTTGCTGCTAGGTGACTATAAAATGGCCAGTGCTAGACTTTCACCATTAGACAGTTTACAGCAATCGTCCCCAAGAAGCCCGACCCTTCAGTCCTAGCTTCTCACACTACTCATGTTGTGTGTGTCAATTTTATACATGAGTGGCGGGACCTACAGTTTAAAGTCGACTCCGAACGATAAATTTTATTGAGAAGCTTTTCATGACAATTTTATTTACTCTCAGAGTTTTTGCCAGAAATCTGCTGAGAGGAAGTCGCCGAAGAAATATTTTCGTTTTGATGTCTGACTTGGGATTCGAACTCGGGCCTTCAGTCTAATAAGCCAACACACTACCTACTAGACCACGGCGACTTCAAGTATGAGTATGATTCGATTCTACTCATTTTTTTTGAATAGTCATTGCTGATCTCTGACGATGACATAATTTTCTTAAATTTTTTTTATCATTATCTAGCAGCCTGTCTTTTGAAAGTGTTTCTCAGTTAGCGGCCAAAAATACGATGATAAAGCGTAAAATAATAAAAAAATAGAAATTGTTAAACATTAACGTCGAAGATATAACGTCACGGATGGATTCTGTTGACTGGTCTGTCTGTTACATTTTTAATATTTTTTGCTGGCTACTCATTTTACTTACTAATGCTGGTTATTTCCTTCCTTCCTTTCTTCCTTTCTTTCTTTCTTTTTTTTCATTCATAATTCTTAAAAATATGAGAATATTTAATTATTAGAATAATCGGTTCATTATTAAAATTAAATAAATTAATGCCGAAAATGATGACAACGATGAAGATGAAGACGACAACAATTTCTTGGATTCCAAGAATTCTTAACAAACAATTTAAAATTGGTCCAGTTAAATTAGGCCAGTTTGGCTTCTAAATCATATTCATTTAACCACACTTTATAAATTATTTTTGACTTAAGAAAACAAATCAAAATCA
Organism: Sarcophaga caerulescens; assembly: GCA_927399465.1. Classification (NCBI taxonomy): domain Eukaryota; kingdom Metazoa; phylum Arthropoda; class Insecta; order Diptera; family Sarcophagidae; genus Sarcophaga; species Sarcophaga caerulescens. Next base: position 3,167,211 of record OV656872.1, read on the forward strand.
AAAGAGAGATGAGAATTCTTTTCAATAAATTGTTTATGGGATAGAATTTTTAAAAACGGAAAACTTTTCTGTTTCACTTTCTTAACATTTTATAGAGAGGCGAAGAGAGAGGTGAGAGGAGAGGCTTAAGAGATAGTATAGGATAGGATTTATATTCTTTGTTGTTGTTTTTGTGTTTTATTCTTAAGGATTATGGCATTAACAGCGGGAGTGTAACGACAACGTAAAGGAGGTGCTATTAAGTATTAAGGGATATAAAGAGAAGGCATTTGAAAAAGTTTTCTTATTAAATAAAGCGGTTTCCACTTCAAAAAACAATTCAAATCCTTGCTTACTGTGCTACTGCAGCAAAACTTTTGCTTCTTCATTGGTCTCAGTTACAGGAGCAAACAAATCTCAGTACACCAGCACAGTACTTTAGTTGCCAAATGAATCGATCGACAAGAGTTGAGTTGTTTTAAGCCGAAACGATTGTGTTGGTTAACATCAAAACCGTAATAATTTTTAGGGGAAAGTTTTTTTCTTCTTTTTTTTTTTTTGTTTTGTTTTACAAACAGCAAGTAAAAGAAACATAAAAAAATCCCAAACAAAAGTTCTTTTTTTAAAATTTTTCTTTTTGTGTTTGTTTAATTTTAACAGCCTTGTTTTCCTTTTGAATGATTTTAATTTAGTTGTACACTCTTTTTGTTGTGTGTGCCATCAGGTTGATGGTTTTAAAAACCTTTCAATCGTTCACTCAATCATGGATTCATTGAACCAATCAATGTTTCCCCAGTTCTTTATTAAATTCCTGAAAAAGAGGAAAAAATTAAAACATTTCTAATAGCAAAATGTACATACATACATACAGTGACTTCCACAACTGTTCACAAAAACTTGATTTTTTGAATTTTTGCTCATTATAAATTTCTTATGAATGATTAGTTTTTGAGTTGGATATTTTTATATTAGTTAGGGACCTAATAAATTATATTTGGCAGCTCTGACAAATACAACACTGATATGGTACCGTTATTTATGTTTCTTTGTTTCTTTTGTGTTTTTGTGAACACTTTTGTAACTCTTTAATATTAGCGTGTTTTTGCCGGCAGTATACCATTTTAAGTGAATAAAAAAATATATTATATTAATTTATAATAATAAAATATTAAAAGGTAACTAAAAGTAATTTCTGTTTGGTAAATTGGTGTTTAATAAACTATTTTTGTAGATTAAATTATGCCTAAAATAATTTCAGAAGAAATTAGACAAATAATTGAAAATGAAATTTTGAATGGCAAATCAGTACGCGAAATTACTAAAAAATATAGTATTTCTATTGGATTTGTATCCAAACTCCGAAAAAAACTTGGCGTTTTCACAAAAAAAATAATGGTGGTCGAAAACAAAAATTAAATTGCCACACGAAGAGATTGGTGAGACGTCTTGTTTTATCAGGAGCTGTTGATAACGCTGTACAGGCCAATAAGGAAATTAGGCAGTCCCTTCAAATAAATGTGTCCAATCAAACTGTACGTAGACGCCTTAAGGAGTCCGGTATGAAGGCTAGAACCAAAATTAAGAAGCCACATTTATCAGCAAAACACAGGGCTCATCGTTTAAAGTTTGCAAAAGATCATGCCAATTGGACTCCTGAGCAGTGAAAACTTGTAACATGGTCTGACGAAACAAAAATAAATAGATTATGTTCCGATGGTCGCATTTGGTCCTGGTATGACACAAAAATAGGCATTACATCCAATAACATACAAAACACATTAAAATATGGAGGAGGATCCCTCATGATATGGGGTTGTTTTCAGGGTGAAAAATTAGGAATACTTAGGCAAATAAAAGGTATAATGAAAGCAGAGCATTATATAGACATTTTAAGGGACTCATATCTGCCTAGTCTGGAAATTTTTGGTTGTGAACCTGGCGATACGGTATTTATGCAAAATAATGACCCAAAACACAAGGCCAAGGTGACCATGAAATGGCTAAAGGATCATAATATAAGGTGCTTAGATTGGCCCCCACAATCCCCGGATTTAAATCCGATTGAAAATTTATGGAATATTTTGAAAAAAAGAAATTATTATGAGAAATCCAGTGCCACAAAACCTTGAAGAACTATGGGCGGCTGTTAATGAGGAATGGAGCAAAATAGAATCATCTATCTTAATAAATTTAATTAATAGTATGCCAAAAAGGATGCAGCTTGTCATAAAAGCAAAAGGTGGCCATATTAAATATTAAAATATCCTATAAAATGTACATACATGTTTAAGTTACAAAAGTGTTCATAAAATATTTTATATATTTCTTACTATATTTTGAAGCAAATGTTATTTAGTTCCATTTTTTATTATTTATTTTATTATTTGACATATAATAATTTTAAAACACAATGAATAAAATTTTCAAGTTACTACAAATATTTATAATTCGAAAAAAAGAATAGTTTTGTATTTTTATGAACAGTTGTGGAAGTCACTGTATGTACATATGTATGATACGTATGTACAAATGAATTTTAAATTTGTCTTTTATATATATAACAAGAAGAAGAACAAGAAGTAAAAGTAGACGAAGAATTCCATTTTCAATTTCATTTTGCTTTTTTTAAACAACTTCAAACAAAATTAAGTTTTCTCAATGGCCCGGCCATTAATCATTCTTTAAATCCTGAAACCTTGCATATTCCTTTGCCAAGATTTAATTTGTTTTGAAATCTTTTTTCTTCGTTTTTTTTTTTTATTAAAAAAAAGTTTCTATAATAACAACGAGTGAGAGAAAATATGTTTTTTTTTTTTAATTCAATTTATTTAAAATATTGTGGTTAAAAACCTTCTTTTTTGCATTTCTTGTTGAAAGCTGCACTTTTATAGGAAATTATTATTTTAAAAAAGCATCACAATGTATAACAGAATATATGAAAATCCCTGAAGCATTCATTCATTCATTCATTCCTTCATTCATTCTCATTCATCTCAATGAACACAAAAATTTCATAATTTTTGGTTGCTTGCAAGCAAGCAAAAGTTTTCAAATAAATTGTGTGTCAATTATTTGGCTTCGTCAACAACATTTGGGAATTCTATGCACTTCGACAGAGTGCTGCAATGTTATCATTTCTTAATATTTCAATATGCGGGAAATGCGTTCAGAGATGTTTTTCTTTTTCGTTTTGTTGTTGTTGTGTTTAATAAAAAAAAAAAAAAAGTAATTTATAATGTACTTCAGGATTTTTATTTTAAATTGATTCTTGAATTCAACCAGAAGAAGCATTTCTAGACGATATGTACATTAATTAAAAGAAGGTACTGTCATGCCAAGACTATACTATACTCAGTTCAAGAAAGGCCCACTGCAAGTATAGGGTGATTTTTTAAGAGCTATAGGAAAAATTTACAAAAAAAAAAACACATAAAATTCAGAAAAATTCATGAAATCTTTATTTGAATCGATAGTACGGTCCATATAATTTAATGTTTGAAGATTATTTCATGCAAATGTTGACCGCGACAGCGCCTCAAATGGTCCATCCGCTTAGTCCAATTTTGGCATACTCTTTCCAACATTTCGGCCGGTATCTCACGAATAAATGTTTCAATGTTGTCTTCCAATGCGTCAATTGAAGCGGTCTTGTCTGTATAGACATGAGCTTTAACATAGCCCCACAAAAAATAGTCTAAAGGCGTTAAATCGCACGATCTAGGCGGCCAATTGACCGGTCCCGAACGTGAAATAAAATGTTCACCGAACTCGCCTCTCAACAAGTCCATTGTTACGCGTGCTGTGTGGCATGTGGCACCATCTTGTTGAAACCACATGTCATGCAAGTTAAGCTCTTGCATTTTGGGCAAAAAAAAGTTGGATATCATCTCACGGTAGCGCTCACCATTCACAGTTACGTTACGATTCGCAGCATCTTTGAAGAAGTACGGTCCAATGATGCCAAATTCAATGATTTGCAAGCGTTGTTCGTTTGCAAGACGATTCATGGTTAAATTATATACCAAACTGAAGATGTTTGACAGTGAAACAAAACACGAAACGTGCGTGATCTGTTTAAACCAGTGTTGCTAAAGAGATAATAGCTAAAAAATCACCCTTTCGTAAATTAAACCTGAATTTGATGCAAATACAACCAAAGAAAAATATGCGTTAGAATACTGATAACGATGTACAAAGTTATTCTTCTTTCGTATTAAAATCTTTCTAAATATAATTCATCTTTACCTGTATTGAGTGTAATAGAGCAGCATTTCATTGAAGTTCCTTAACCCGAATTTCATTCTTACACAGATCCTTGAATTTATACGTTTAATAATTGACTTAATTCTCGATTCTATATAGAATCGCTAATAAAAAACTGGAAAGTTTAATGATAGGTTTTTAAATGTATTTAGTAGGTATGATGACTACTTGAACAGTCATCAATACAGACATCAAAATGAAAATATGAAAAAATATTTCGTCGGCAACTTCCTCTCAGCAGATTTCTGGCAAAAAATCTCAGGCTAAATGAAATTGCCATGAAAAGTTTCTCAAAAATCTGTTGTTCGAAGTCGAATTTAACACTAGAAAGACGGACAGGGGTCATTTGACCCATTTTCAAATCTAACTGCTAATATTTCTCTTATGAATTATAACACAGATTTCTTACTTCGTGACTTTTAATAATACTCCATAAAATTTAATTTAAAAGTAATTTTTTTTTATTTAGGTATTCCAAATTTCAGTTATTAAAGCAACTACCTAAAAAGACGGAGAGGGGTCACCTGACCCTTCACATATCTGACTGCCGCTATTTATTTTATCAATTGCTTTTCCCAATTTTTTTTTTTTTTCATGAAATAATTGCAACAAAGAAAACATGCATACCAAATTTTTGTTTATCAAAATGCCGTTATTTTTGTTGGTTTTCTCTAGTAGCCAACGTCACTCAGTTTCAGAACAACACGGCCTATGTCAAATTCCATCAATTGTAGAAAATGAACACGACAGGCGGTCAGCAGGAGGAATACTTTGGAAGACTTGTTCTCAAAACAGTTCCACACCAGGTCATCTTGCTGCCCATAACATTTTGGTTGAACATACAAGAGCTACCTATTACGCAAAATAACGAATTGGTGCTGAATTTACAACAGTCTGGCGACTGCTGACTGATGACACAATTTTGCGTCACATTCAAAAGTGTACGCAGGCTGAGGCACATAAACAACTTGGCGATACAAACTGGATTATACCTTTACAAGAACTGGACAAATTCATCTCAGTATTGTACGCTAGGAGTACTTGTGGATGAAAAAACATATCTGTAAATGATTTATGGCACAAAAAATGGGGAGTTGCTTTTTTCACAAACTATGTCTAGAGACCGATTCAAAGAAATAATGAAATATATTCGTTTTGACGTGCGAGAAGAAAGATCTACTAGACTAAAAACCCTAATTTCGGATGTTTGGAGCCTTTTTATTGATAATTGCAAATCTTGTTATAGACCAGGTGAAAAAATCGCTGTCGACGAACAACTCTTTCCTACAAAAGCAAGTTGCACAATACATGGCGAATAAACCCGACAAATTTGGTATAAAATTTTGGCTTTGCGTAGATGTCAAATCAAAATATCTGCTCAACGGTTTCCCCGGACAGTCAATAAAGCAAGACGGGGTCGAACATCCCGTCGACCCCTATGTCGATTTTTTTTCTATGTGAAAAAATCGAAATTAAAATTTCATGCCCATGAAGTTCTAAAAACCGAAAATAATAAGTGACAGTTTACCAAGCAAAGAGACACAAAAATGTTTTATTGCTGAGTATTTTGCACGATGTGGTTGAAATAGATGAACTAATAGCAAACGCAAACCCAATACCGTGACTTTTTGTAATTCAACTAAATTTGGTGTGAATGTTGTTGACCAAATGGCTAGAAAATATAGCACAAAGTCAAGAAGATGACCAGTACAAGTTTTTTTTTAACATATTGGACTAGGCAGTAATAAATGCATGGGTGTTATTCCAAGAAGTAACAGACAAAAAAATTCGGAGAAGGGAATTTATTTTACAAGTAGCATCTGAACTCAGTCACATTGACGAGCAACCGCAAGCAGTGAAAAGAAACCCCTATACGGAACCTGTAATAAATCAAAACATTTTGTATACGCTAGATGCGTTTAAAAGACAGATTTCAAAAAAAAAAAAAATCATAACATTATTGACCTGTTTGACGATCTCGATATAAAAACTTAAAGGGAGTCAAATGACCCCTACCCGTCTTTTAAGGTATATTAATTCTCCCGTCTTTCTAGTGTTAAACTGTAGGTCCCGCCACTCATGTATAAAATTACCACACACAACATAAGTGGTGTGAGAAGCAGAGATCAGCAATGAGTATTTAAAAAGATAAGTAGAATCGAATCATACTCATAATTTCTGATACTTATAC